>CM076570.1:1192248369-1192322193 GCA_034641835.2 Pinus albicaulis | reverse complement strand
AAGAACCAACCATTCAAAAAAATAAAAGAAAAAGAAAATGGTTGTTACACAAGAACCAACCATTCAAAAAAAAATGTTGCAATCAAATGTATTATACTTTGCCAAAAAGGAAAAATCAAGAAGCAAAGTTTGGAATGAATCTATATGAGTCAAAACTCATAAAAGATCAACTCATGGACAAATGAATCATTGCAATGGTTGCATGAGGACATGCAACAACTTCAGTTGGGGGGTATGTTGAGTCTCAAAAATGTTCTTCATATTCATACATATTTCCATTATGTCATAACCATTTAGCTCTTATTTCATAGCCATTTGACCTAAAATCCTACATCAAGTAACCATTTTCATAAATATATGGGTTAGGATCCTTGTTTTCAAAAGTTATTTATTTTATGTATTTTAAGTGAATTTATGATTAGAAACTAGAAAATTAACATAGTTTCATATATCTATATATGTGTTATGAGTTTTGTGACATGTGTAGGTCAAAAGGAGACTTCTAGAAGACCTTTATGTAGCACTCTAAGGCCAAATTCGAATTTGGTTGGAGAAGATTATGGGATCAAGAGGATATGTGTCTCACTTCCTTGTTGTATTGAACCTCTAAGAGGATATGTGTCTCATTCCTCAAGTTGTGTTAAAACTCTAGAAAGACATGTGTCTTATCATTTCCTATTTTGATTGTAACTCTAGAGATGGAGGGAGAGATTCATGGACTCCCATTAATGAGATGTCTCCTCATATTTTGTATAAATAGGAGAAGCTTTGTCCTATCATAGGTAATGAGAAAGTAATGAGGAAGTAATGATGAAGTAGATTTGTAACAAAGTTCAAGATGGAATGGGATGTAGATTTATGAGTTTTTGAATAAAGAAGCTTAGTTCTTTGATGCTATTGTGATCTTATCTTTAAGGAGCTGAAGGACTTCATCAAATTGGTAGCAGAGGGCCCCTGCTATCCAAGGAGGCTTTTACATGTTTTCTAGATAAGTTGCTTTCAATTCTGTTTTGTCATATTTCCTTACTTAGATTGCTTTCTGAAATCATAGCTTTTAGCATAATTTTTCATGGCAGCCCGGGCATTCGCATATCTTTTGACTAATGACATGGAATCAATATTGTTCTGCTGTTAATTTATTTTTTTTAGTTTTTGTTTAATTCCAGTACTGCTTTGTTTATTTCAGTCTTGCACATTTCTTTCAGTAGTTAGATTTAGATATATTAAGCTGCTCATGTCATTTTCAGTTACCTCCGAAAGCCACAGCTGGACTGATGGTGAGGGATTGTATTATGAAATGTGTAGTTTGATATTAGTTTCCTTTCTGTAAATTTAGATATATTAAACTGCTCATAACATCTTCAGTTGCCTCCGAAAGCCACAGCTGGACTGATGGTGAGGGATTGTATTATGAAATGTGTAGTTTGATATTAGTTTCCTTTCTGTAAGTTAGATATATTAAATTGCTCATAACATCTTCAGTTGCCTCCGAAAGCCACAGCTGGACTGATGGTGAGGGATTGAATTATGGATGTGTAGTTTGATATTAGTTTTCTTTCTGCAAGTTAGAAATATTAAATTGTGCATGACATCTTCAGTTACCTCCGAAAGCCACAGCTGGACTGATGGTGAGGGATTGAATTATGAATGTGTGGTTTGATATTAGTTTACTTTCCGCAAGTTAGATATCAGTTACTCAAGTTGTTTATGGTTACTTCCGAAAATCATAGCTGGACTAATGATGAGGGATCAGAAGACAAGTTGATGTAATTTGATTTAGATTTATTTTATTGCAACTTTTGGATTTCTTTCAGCATAGTTTCTTTTGTGTTTAGACAGCAGCAAGAATAGTTTAGTTTCATGCTCACTAGTTTACTTTTTTGATTTATTAGATTAGCAGCACCTTTTTCATTTCAGTAGCACATTTTCATTTCCTTTCAAGTTTTGTCATTGTATGTTTCAAATTCCTTTTTCAGTTTCAAGTTGGTAAATCATTATAAAGGACATCATTGCCTTGAATATTCATAACCATACTTGTCTTTTAGAATTTCTATCTCACATTAGGAAACCAACCAAGATCAATAAAAATCCAAAAACGACAAAAAGTAAGAGATAGGTTATCTTGCACATATAGTGCGCCACACTTCGTCAGCTTACGAATCCCTGGTTGATAATTTATGTTAGCAATTTAGGACACACTAAATTGACCAAACAGTAATGAATAAAGTAAGGATAACTAGCAGGAAGAGGAGATGGAAGAGACTTAGAAGGTTGAGGGACTTCCTTTATTTCTACGTCTTCTGTTGGAAATAAAACTCTGGAGATGAGTGAAGCACTCCTCTCTATACTGACACTGACACCAGAACCACCAACATAAACTTCAAGTCCCGACGGAGGATCTCTCTCCTCTATGTTTGAAACCACTGGGTGAAAATCACCCTTTGAATTACTCCTACACCTTCTTGAAGAAGGCTCGACACTAGTGGGAGACAACCCATAAAGCCTCCTCGATCGATGAGGTGATCGGTCAACCACTTTAAGAGATTAAAATTTGACTCAAAAAATATATGAAGGTAAGAAATATAAGAGAAAAGAGCACACTCCAAAAAAGTTCCTAAGGTATAGCCAGGCAAGTAGCTCTCAAGTATTTTCGCTTTGGGTGACGAGGACCGGACACCAAAATACAAGACAAAAAAATAATAGGACCTTCCGAAAATAGTCTGGGGTAGTTATGCCCCAAGCCTACTAGCGAAGATAATATAAATAATTACATTGACGTCCTAACAATAGCCTTTGCTGGTGCAATCCCCTAAGATTCGCAAGGGCACCCTCCAGAAGTACTGATGGAAGTGATGCAACATCTGTCTCAGGTACGACAGGTGTTCACCCCCACAGTGACATGTGTGGTCCCTAGGATAGGAAACTATGGGAACCAATCTGTATCGGCAACTGGGTGGAATGGTCTTAGGTCAAGATTCAGTAAATAGGAGATGGGGTATCTCTCTTCTTTGCCTGCACTATCCCTCACACATGACTCTCTCGAGGAGATCTTTCTCAGTCCACTTAACAGTGTTTGATTTCACTCATTAATAAATTGTCTATGTTTAACAATTTCAGCGGCCTTGGAGAGTTAACTCTCCACTCACCTAATCCAAGGCCCTACAACCTAGCTAGTTGGTGTATGATTAATGAAAATTATACAAAAATTCTGGTTTCTTTTAATTAGATCACTTATTTTAGATTTCTTGTTACTTAAGTCAAGGGCTCACGGAAGTGAAACTGATGGTGTTTTATGACGTAGAAGAAATCAATGAAAACCTAGTTACATGCAAACACAATGATTTCCTTTCGATGAAAATTGATCTTGACATGGGTTCTATGAAGCTAATAAGAAAAAGATTTGCTTTTTCTTTTTAGACACTCACACTTCACATGATTCTGAAAGTTATGAAAAATATGAAAATTTTCAAATGCACTTAATGCAAACTACCAATGATATGCAAATCCTAAGATGCTAGTTCTAAAGAAGCAAAAAAGAGTTCCTAGACAATATTTCAATCACTTTTTGACAGAAAACAAAGCCAGTTCCAAACAAAACTCCTATGCATAAGAATGTAAAAAATGCACTTGATAAAAGAGTGAAAACAAAAGAAAAATTCCTTCACAATAAAGCCAAGAACTGAAGGCTAGAAATCAACCAAGAAGCTCCAAAGATCTCATGAAGCTGTAGAAACAAAATCAAAGAAAAAGATATGGAAAATATAAAATGTTTTTGTGTTTTTTTCTTATAATGGAAGAAAAGAGATTTCAAGAAAACAAACAAAAACTACCCAAGAACTGGAATCAAGCCAAATGAGCCTAAAAAAAGCTTCAAAGTGCTGAAGCCAACTGTGCTACTTTCGTAGCAGGAATTAAATGAGAAAAATTAACCAAGAAACATAATCAATTTTTTTAGCACACTAGCACAATCTTGCAACGAACAACCACCCAAAAAATCAGAAAGAGAATTTTCAAGATTCGCAACAAGACAAGTTCAAGAAATCAAGAAAACCAAAATAGACCAAAGAGGTAAAAAGCATAAATGAAGCAATGCATAGGGCGAAGAAGAGAAAACAAGTAAAGTTTCTCTGTTCTGATAGGTCAGAACATCGAACAAAATCAGGAAAAGCTCTCGGTGCTTCAGCCACAATTGCAAGCACAAAAAACAAGGCAATTCACCAAATGGCTAGGTTTCCATAAAACAAGAGAGAAACGGATATAAAATCACCACATACATAGTCAAGAGACGTTAAAGACACCACAAAAATGGTTCAACACAGACAGAACAAACTAGAAGGGATGAAAATAAAAAAATTTCAAATTTTCCCAGACATATGCGCTTTTATAGTGTAAAACTAGCATGTATACGCGACTGTAACAAAGGAAACTCGCATATACGCAGGTCCCTTTGGAAAACATAGCAGGTATACGCGACTGTGCAAAGAAAAAACTGTGTATGGAAATAAAGATAAGGAAAAACAATAAATTCAAGCATGGTCAAGGGACCAGGTCTTCTCTCTGACCGAGAAAAGACTTGCTAAATTGTAAAATGTGATAAAACCTGTCAGGAACCTACAAGACAAATAAAAAAACCCAAATGGGAAATCACAAGAATGTGATCCCCAGCAGAGTCACCATTTCTGTTTCAGGAAATGATACCCTAAAGGTCTTGGGTTTATAACCTTCACAGATCAGGGGCATGCCCACACAAAAAGGACTCACTAAACCAAATTTTATTCTAATAACTAGAAACTATAGGTTGCAGAACTTACACGGATATCCCTTGGTTGAAGTAGATCTCATGGGGTGCAAACCCGTTGAACACTTTGTGCTCCAAAATCTATAAAACAGCAAAGAACGAACACAAAATCCTAGTTGTACATCATATATATGTTCTAGATGTTAGTGGAAATCATGTATAACATTGCAAAAAAAATATTAAATGTTCAATTAATGATCATTACACATGTATACAAGATAATTGACATGTAAACATTAGGAAAAAAATGAATTCTTCTATTATTATTGACATGTAAAATACATAAATGTGAAGAGATCACCTGAAATCTACCACAACAATCGAGCATACCCTCCTCTGGATTTGCCCAGCCCTAGCCTCTTAAAATTTCTTCCAAGATGAGTGCACAATGGATGTCATATAGGCTGATGAAAATCTCATGGAAACAAGGGTTTCCTGAATATATCTAGGAAGTGTAGGAGGCACAGGAATATATCAGATTTGGATAGGGCTCCAATAGCGTATAATATTTATATTTCTCTCTCTCTTCCTCCATTAGGCCATTCCCTTGAGGGGCTTTTATACTCCCTCAAATTAGTTTTTTATAGTTAGGAATAGTTAAGCCATGAGCTAGGGTGGTTAAGTTACTGGAACATTGTAAACCTCGCCTCAAAATAAGGAAAATATGTATTTTTGAATGATTAAAATGACATACGATGTTCTCTAAAGATGGACTCATGTGTATACGTGTAAAAGTCTGGGCAAAGTTGTGTATGGGTTTTAAGATACTTTTTTTTAAGAAAATGTCCAAGTCTGAAGGGAAGGGGTGCCCAAGGCCATAGCATAAATCATCAAGTATGCGCTGGTGATAAATGATGCCATAACAAGAACTTGTTTCATTCATTACTCCTCTATGTATACAAATTTCAGGAGACAGATATACCAACAATCATCGAAAACATAATTGCATTTATCAAATTTAAAGTTTTATCAAATCTACATAACAAATCAATAACGAAAAAATTTAATGAATCACATATGCTCCACGTGTTCTCCATACAGCTTAGGCAGTAACCCTTTCATCCTGGGATCCACAATCATTAAATTAGTGCTAATTTTCTCAATACTCACCTGAATATTCTGAGCACATTCTTTAACAACAAGGTACTTTATGTCAATGTGTTTGTTTGAGATATTATTATTATTGTTTTTGTTGTTAGAAAAGTTAGCTATAGATAAATTATCATAATAAATCCTTAATGACCTAGAGATGAATTCAACAACTTTAAACCTTGTGATGGAATTCCATAACCATAAACCTGTGAGTTAGCCTCATAACATCATATATACTATACCTTTGTAATGGAAGAAACAATGAACTTCTATTTCTTTCTTCCCCATGAGATCGTATTTTTTGTAAGTAGGAAAAGATAATCTGATGTAGACTTTCTAGATTCAAGACATCCTTCATAGTATGTGTGTCAATACGCAATTACTTCCAAATTGTATGGTTGTCTATATGTGAAAATGTAGTCTTTTGTACTTTGAAAATACTACATAACTTTCCTTGTAGCCCTCCAATGATCACTGCTTCGATTACTTTGATATCTACCTAACATTCCAACTACAAATCAAATTTCTAGTCCTGTACAAACTTAAGAATACATCAAACTTCAAATTGCATATGCATATATAAGGAATGGTCTTCATCGTTTCCCATTCGAGATCATTTTTTATAACGATTAAGACAAGACTGATCGCCTTTAACAATGGGTGCTACATTGCGTGAAAAATACATCCTATGAAATTATTCTAGAACCCTATTAATGTAGTCCATTTGAGACAATCCTAATATCCCTTGCGATTTGTCTTTGTGAAACTGTAGGATAATAAAAAATTCACCCATATCCTTTATATGAAAGTATTGTTTCAATAAATGTTTGTTTCATGTAGCAAGACAAAATAATTACTAGCAAGAATAATATCATCCACATATAGGACTAAGAATATGATTTTTTTCTAGATGGCCTTATGGCATGTACATTGATGCACGAAGTTTTCCGTAAAGCTGAATGAATAAATGACACCATGAATTTTAAAGTAGCATTGATGTGAATCTTTTTTTAATCCCATATATGTATTTTTTGAGTCTACAAACCAATTTTTTTTCTTTGTATAAAGGAAAACCTTAAGGTTGACTCATGAAAAATGCTTCCTCTACATCCCCATTAAGGAAAAACATTTCCACATTCATTTGATGCAGATCTAGATCAAAATGAGTTACTACTATCATGATTCTCCAATGTGGTCCTTGTTAAAAATTGGAGGGAAGGTATCATGGTAATCAATTCCTTATTTTTGCATGAATCATTTTGTCGCAAGTCCAAATTTATAACTTTCTATATTTCCATACGAGTCCTTTTTCTTTTGTAGACCCATTTACAACCAAAGGCTTTGGATTCCTTAGGAAATTCAACTAAATACTAGACATGGTTCTTAGTCGCTGAATCAAACTCTTTAAACATATAATTGTCCCAGCTCTTAGATTTTCCTTCACTCTTGGATTGTTGAAATGACAATTGAACTTCCTCAATTCCAATGTCTTGATCAAACTCTTAGAGGTACACAAAAGAAATTTTAAGTTTCCTTATTTTTTAGGATATTCTTAATCCTATAAATTCATACACATTTTGTGGTATTTGAATAATGGGTTCATTTACAACTTGATCCTTATGGGATATCATTTCATTAGTTTTTTGTTCTTCCATAATGATATCTTCTGTATTTTATTGAAGTACAATTAACCAATCCATATTTGCAGGTATAATAATCAGAGCCTCAATTTCCTCAAAATTTAAATTTTGAGGTCGTTCACTCCCACTAATGTCATTATCCTTGAGAAAATTTGCATTTATTGCTTTGACGATATTAGGTGTATGGGAATCACAATAAAACTTTAATCTTGTGTACCTTTCTACATAACAAATGAAAAAACCATTGGTTATGTTTATGTCCAAAATTTTCTCAATATATTAAATATCCTAACCTCAACATGGTAACCCCATATGTGCACATGTCCTAAACTTGGTTTCCAATCATTGCATAACTTGAAATGAGTTTTAGGAATTTCCTTAGTGGGAACCCTATTTATGATATATGTAATGGTTTTTAAAACCTCAGTTCATAGACATAATTAGAGAGTGGAGCTACCAATCATACTCCTTAGAGGCCCTTTCATGTATGCTTTCCCCTTTTAGATATACCATTTTGATGGGGTGAGATGGGAATATTTTATTGAGAAACAAGTTATTGTTCCTTAATAAAGTTCAAAAATTGACTTGATTTTATCATGTACTCATTTACCTTCCATAATGCTCTCCACTTATGTCTAATCTCACAATTTTAATTAATTTTCTAGTATGTTTCTCTACCTTTTCATTATAAGTTCTCAAAGCATCTAGTGCCTTAATTTTCTCAAATAGTAGATAGATATATATAAATATGGTGTGATAATCTATAAATGAGATAAATTATTTCTACAAATTTAGACATGGATATGGAAATGTTCCCATATATGAGTGTGTACAATTTCTAATATTTCTAAAATCCTCCTATATGTTAGGTCCCTTTATTACAAGTATAGTCCCTTATTGTTATTAGTGTAACCCCATTATTTTTATTATTGTACCCTTGTAACCCCCATTTTGTTATTATTGTGCCCTTAAGTTATTATTGTTAGGTCGGCTAGGATTACATTGTGGCCCACTAGGATTACGTTATGGCCCCATGGACTCTTATATATAGAAAAGAGGTTTGTAAATTGTATCATCCAAGAATTGTTCATTTATGTAATGTATTGGAGGTTTTCCCCTTGAAGTGCCTTATTTTTAAGGAATTAATATCTTTTTTCTTCTATTTTTGGAGCTGGTTACACAACATTTGGTATCAGAGCTTTGGATTCTAGGGTTTCACTGCTCCAAACGGGTCATCGTGGAATTTTTGCTATAAAAATTTTTCTACGAAGTTACAGAAGATAAAATTTTTAGGGTGTGAAGCTGAAATCTTGAGGAACATCGTCAAAAAATTTCAGAACTTGGTTCGAAACATTTTTTGAGATATGATCTATGGAAGTTAGGTCTTTTTTTCAAGATCCTAAACATGTCATCATGAAATTTGCGCTATAAATTTTTTTCTACAAAGTTTCAGAAGATGAAATTCTTCAGGTGCAAAGCCGAAATCCTAAGGAAAATATTCAAAAACTTTCAGATCTTGGTTTGCAACATTTTCGGAGATATGATCTGTGGAAGATAGTGTTTTTTCAAGCTCCTGAATTTCATCTCAAAGAGGTGATCGTGGGAAAATCTTCATAAATCTCTCTCTAAGCATCGGATTAGAGTGCCGTAAAAAGTGGTCGCAAGTACACGGACTTTAGTTACTTGGCTATAAATTTTAGAGCCGAAGGACGAAACAGTGACACGTGGCAAGTCGTACAAGTTTGCTCTACTGAACCAGTCCATAATTAGGTCATTGTGGGGGATTGGACATAAATTTGTCTTGGAGAATCCAAATCAGGTCAGACCTATGGAATTCGAAAGATAATTCAGAGGGCTACATTGGTACCAAAATTCAAATATTGAAGTGTTTTAATCACAGAGATAATCCAATTTCAATATTGAGCTCTTCAAAAGCAAGAAAAAGGTATGTGTTTTTTTTCGAATTGCATAAGTCTTGTTTGAAGAATCAATTTGAATTGATTCCAAGGGCATATTGTAGAATAGATATTAGTATTAGGTTCTAGAAGATGCCCCATAAAAATAATTCAACGCCCATTAAGCCTTCAGAAGGCTCTACTATGATTCATGAAGATGAAAAATTACAACATGATCTATCAAAATTACAAGAGCAAGTGCAACAAATTTCACTCTCGCAAAGAGCAACAAAAAATGAAATGGAAGTTTTGAAGAAAGGCATGGAAGAAAATATGGACAGTTTGAAGAAAGGCGTGGAAGCTAAGATGGATGGCATGGAAGCTGGCATGGAAGCTAAGATGGATGACATGAAAGACAACATGGAAAAAGTGAAGAATGATCTAAAAGCAGACATGGAAGGTTTGACAAAGTTGATACAAGAAATGTTTCCTAATGGTGAAAAGATAGTAGAAGAACCTCATGATGAGAACAAAATAAATGTTAATCGTGATTTCATAAACTCTAATGTTTGTGGGAAGAACCACCATATTCCAAAAATGGATATGAGGAAGTTTGATGGAAATGATCCTGTAACATGGATACTACAGATGGAGCAATATTTGGATCTCCATACAAAAGGTACGCATTGCAACTTTACATTTAGAACAAAATACATTTGTATGGTATCGATGGCTTTGCTCCCATAAAAAAATTGTCACTTGGTCATTTTTTATGGAGGAAATGATAGCACATTATGAGGATACAAAGAGCAACACCTTCTTTAGCCAATTGATAAATCTCAAACAAAAAGGTTTAGTGGGGCAACACATTGAGGACTTCCAAAAATTGAATATAAGGGTAACTGATATTCCAGAGGAACACAGGATTGATCTCTTCATAGGCACTTTAAAGGATAACATCCAACATGAATTTTGCGTTTTGGAACCTGATTCATTGGAGAAGGCATTCAGGTTGGCAAGAAAAGTTGAATGTAAAATTATGGCGACAAGGAAGCCTACCACTCAATTCTATAAAGAAGGAAGTGTTGCTACGCCTAGATTTCCACAACCTACAAGGTTGACACCACAACAATTGGAAGAAAAAGAGCAAAAGGGCTTTGCTACAGTTGTGATAGCAAATACACTAAAGGTCATAAGTGTGCTGAGAAGAAATTATTTTACATAGATTGTGAAGAGGAAAAAGAAAATGAACAAGAAGAGGATATACACCAGGAACCAGCCCTAGAAGAGGAAGAAATGAATCCGACCATATCGTGTAATGCACTGGCAGGAATTACCACTCCTCAAACTCTCAAGATAGAAGGAAATATCAAGAAGGAAAAGGTAATAGTGTTGCTTGATTCAGGTAGCACCCATAATTTTATTCATTGTGAGGTAGCTAAGGAATTAAATTGTTTCCTATACCCAGCACCAGAATGTCAAGTGATGGTTGCAAATGGAGGAACTATAAATTTCTCTGGAAAACGCCATAATATCAAGCTAACCATGGGGGAATATGTATTGACCAGTCCAATGCCTTCCATTCCTATGGGAGGTGTTGATGTTGTACTAGGAGTACAATGGTTACAATCTTTGGGGATGGTAGCTTTTAATTTTCAATAACTTTTCTTGAAATTTTTTTTAGAAGGAAACGAAGTCGAATTATGGGGTATTGTGGGGAAGCCGGGAAAGATAATAAGCTATAATTTCATGAAAAAGCTTCTAAAGAAATAACAACGAGGCGTAATTGCACAATTATGCTCACTAGAAGTTCCAACATCAAAATCATCTATTTCTGCAGCTCTCCAACAAGTCTTGGACAATGATTCCAAGGTGTTTGAAACTCCCAAAGGACTCCCACCTATTCGTGATAATGATCATGCTATTCATTTGATTCCAGGAAGTGTTCCTCCAAACATCAGGCCTTATAGATATCCTTACGTCCAAAAGAGAGAAATTGAACGTATGATTGCAGAAATGTTAGAGGCGGGTATAATTCAACCTAGTCAAAGTTCTTTCTCTGCTCCTGTAGTATTGGTACACAAGAAGGATGGATCATGGCGAATGTGTCCAGATTATAGGGAGCTCAATAAGCTCACCATTAAAGATAGATTTCCCATTCCTGTGATTGATGAATTATTGGATGAATTACATGGAGCAATTTATTTTACCAAGTTGGATCTTCATTCAGGATATCATCAAATTAGAATGAAGACTGAAGATATTCCCAAAACAACATTTTGAACTCATGAGGGTCATTATGAATTTTTGGTCATGCCTTTTGGCCTTACCAATGCACCTTCTACATTTCAAGGGTTGATGAATTCCATTTTCAAACCCTTCCTTAGAAAATTTGTGCTAGCATTTTTTGATGATATACTAATCTATAGCAGGTATTGGAAGGATCACGTTGAACATGTTGACAGGGTGCTCAAACTATTGCAGGAGAAACAATTATATGAAAAAACATCCAAATGTTTCTTTGGAGTACAAGAGGTGAAATATCTGGGTCATATTGTATCTCACGAGGGTGTTAAAGTAGACCCTAACAAAATTAAAGCCATTAAGGAATGGAAAGTCCCCACAACCATAAAGCAGTTGCGAGGATTTCTCGGGTTAACGGGGTATTATCACAAGTTTGTTAAGAATTATGGGAGAATAGCAGCACCTCTAACAACATTATTGAAGAAAGATGCATTTTCATGGACTCCTGAAGCAACTAAGGCCTTTGAACATCTTAAAGAGGCAATGTGCCTAGCACCGGTCTTAGCTACGCCAGACTTCACAAAACCTTTATTGTGGAATGTGATGCCTCAGGAAATGGAATTGGTGTTGTTTTAATGCAGGAAGGAAGACCCATTGCTTTTGAAAGTCATCCAATCAAAGGAAAGTATTTACAGAAACCTATTTATGAGAAGGAAATGTTAGCAATACTGCATGCACTAAAGAAATGGAGAACTTACCTAATGGGAAGACATTTCAAGGTAAAAATTGATCATGATAGTCTTAAACACTTTTTGGAACAAAGACTATCTTCAGAAGAGCAGCAAAAATGGGTCACAAAGATGTTGGGTTATGACTTTGAAATAATCTACAAAAAAGAAAAGCTTAATGTTGTTGCAGATGCACTCTCAAGAAAGGATGAAGAGGTGGAAGCATTGCTTTGTGCCATTTCTATTATCCAACCAGATTGGATAACTGAAGCAAGAGATGAATGGAAGAAGGACAAAGATGCATGGACACTCATCCAAAAGTTGCAGCAAGATCCTAGTACATCTGATACATTTAGTTGAAAAAATGATTCCTTATGGTACAAAGATCGCTTATATCTTTGTAAGAATTCCCAACTAAAACAAAAGATTCTTCTGGAATTGCACACTTCTCCTTTAGGAGGACACAGGATTTTTAAAAACTTACCACAGGGTGAAGAAAGAATTTTTTTGGGATGGCCTTAAATCTGATATTCAAAAGTTTGTGGCGGAATTTTTGGTTTTCCGGTAGAATAAAGTTGAGACAATTAAGACCCCAGGACTTATACAACCTTTATCCATTCCAAGTCAACGTTGGGAGGAGATTTCAATGGATTTTATCACAGGTTTACCTAACTCCGAAGGAAAGAGTGTCATCATGGTGGTAGTTGATAGACTTACCAAGTATGCACACTTTTGTGCATTATCTCATCCATTTAAAGCAAGTACGGTTGCTACTACATTTATGGACAGAATTCAAAAGCTACATGGAAGCCCAAGGGTTATTGTGAGCGACAGAGATCACATTTTTACTGGAAATTTTTGGACGGAGTTATTTTCTTGTTTGGGTACTCAATTAGCTCATAGCTCGTCTTATCATCCTCAATCTGATGGTCAAACTGAGATAGTAAATAAATGTTTGGAAGGATATCTTCGTTGTTTTGTATCTGATAAACAAACACAATGGGTCAAGTGGTTACCTCTCCCTGAATGGTGGTATAACACTTCCTTCCATACTGCAGCAAAAATGACCCCATTTATGGCACTTTATGGATATCATCCACCATCCATCACATCATATTTAAAAGAAAATTCGAAGGTTCAAGCAGTGGAAGATCACATCGAGCATCAGCAAGAAGTTCTCCAACTCTTAAAGGATAACCTGAATTTGGCACAAAATCGAATGAAACAACAGGCAGATCAACATCGTAGCGAGAGAAGTTTTGATGTAGGAAATTGGGTATTTTTACGGCTACAACCATACAAACAAATGTCCCTCAAGCAAGCAAAGAAAGATAATAAATTATCGCCAAAGTACTATGGTCCTTACAAGGTGTTGCAAAAGATTGGTACTATGGCATACAAATTGGAGCTTCCTGCTTCTTCGCAAGTGCATCCAGTTTTCCATGTTTCATGCTTAAAGAAGGTTATAGGTGAAAATCTTCCACTTCAAACAATATTATTGGAACCTGAAGCAGTCACGGAAACATGAGCTCGACAGCTATGGAATCGATCAATTTTAGAGTATCTCATCAAGTGGAAGAACTTACCCACTGAATATTCTACATGGGAGGGTGATAATTTTATACAAAAGCACCTAGAGCTAATCAAGCGTTGAGGACAACACTTTTTTGAAGGAAAGGGGCATGTTAGGTCCCTATATTACTAGTATAGTCCCTTATTGTTATTAGTGTAACCCCCTTATTTTTATTATTGTACCCTTGTAACCCCTATTTTGTTATTATAGTGCCCTTAAATTATTATTGTTAGGTCGGCTAGGATTACATTGTGGTCCACTAGGATTACATTATGGCCCCATGGACTCCTATATATAGAAATAAGGTTTTGTAAATTGTATCATCCAAGAATTTTTCATTTATGTAATGTATTGGAGGTTGCCTCCTCGAAGTGGCTTATTTCTAAGGCATTGATATCTCTTTTCTTCTATCTTTGGAGCTAGTTACACAACACTATAACATCTCTTGGTTTTGTTGGTTTGATTTTCCTTAATGTTGTCCACACAAACACCGAAATAGGAGAAATCAAGAGTCTTAAGGACTCCATCATTTAATAATGCTCTAATTATCTCTATGGAGATGTGTCCCAATATCTTGTTCCAAAGCATTGAGAATTTTGCATTCATAATCCCACTCTTAATGCCAACATTCCCATCCCAAGTTAAAAATTTGGAATAAAAGGAGGGTTTAAATGGAGTATATAAAATCCATTAACAAGTAGTCCATCACCATCAATAAGTGAGACTTTGATACGACTAAAAGTAGAATGAATAAAATTGATTCTATAACCATGGGGAAAAGGTGTGCCGACTAAAATAAGATTCTTAGAGAAAGAAGGAATATAAAATGTCTTTTCAATATTTAAATAAATTCTAGATTTAAAGATAAGTTTGAAGGTCCCAACTAATTACACATGTGCGTACATCTTATTTCCTCAATACATGAAGTGTTCAGTTTCTTTTTTGTTTCATTTGGCTGATTAACCATTGGCTTATATTGGAAAAATGGACTGTAGAACCAAATTCAATCCACCAAAAATTATGAAAAATATAAAACATATTAGATTCATAATAAACTAAATAAATAGATTACATTTCTTCTCAAGACATGCATTATATTTGAAGCACTCCTCCTTGATGTGGCATTTCCTTTTGCAAAAAAATAATTGATAGGATATTTGTTATCAACTTTACATTCCCCATTCTTATGCTTTTTTCTATAGTGACCATCCTTTCCTTTTCCTAAATGTCCCCTTCAAGGAGTCACTCGATCAACACTTTCTAGTTTCTACTATTTTGATCTCCCTTCATCTTGAACACACATGATCAATACTTTATTAATTTGCAATTTAACCTTATTTTTGTTATAGAAAATCTTAAATGACCCATATTCTATAGGTAGGGAGTTGAGTTTGAGTTGGAAAATTCAAGACTCTAAGAAGTGATCTTTAAATCGTTCATTGAAGTAGTTATATCTCTTATTTCTATAATGCATTCATGTAGTCCCTTATTATTGACGAGTTTCATTTATGATAGATTTTAATTAGGGTGTTAGATAGTTCCCTTTTAGAAATCACATATTATTTTTCAACCTCATTAATGAATTTCTTTTCCTTAGAGAATTATGGAATAGAGCCTCAAAAACCTTTTTGAACAGTATTCTTGATAAACATTAAACTTGATCAATTATATTTCTCCCATTGGTCATATAAGTCCCTCTCTATGGGTGTACTATATTCTATAAGGATGGTGTTGATGGTGTTGGACCCTCCAACATTCATGGGATCCCCCCGATATGAGGGCCCAGACCTCACACAATTTGGTGCATGATTACCGATGTAGTGGGTTTTAATGATATCCCTCAGCTGCAATAAGGGATAGAGTAGTTTATGGTGAATTTTGTGGGAATAATTGTGTGACTCTATGGAAATTAAAGTGAAATGCACGAAAGTTCTGACAAATGAAGGGAAAATGTGTGAGCCCCTTAGAAGCCTACAATAATATGAAACTTGAAAGGAACAAGCTAGCATAAAGTCATCAGAAGCTAATGTACAATATAGCTCAGAAGTTAATAGTGATGGAATTATACAGCAAAACAGATTCAACAAGATTCATACTAACTCAAAAATAATAGTTCATAAGCATAAGTGTAAGTGAAATAACATACCTTACAAATACAAAATAATATTTCTACTATATTCACAACATATGCATGAAAACATGTTGGCTCTTAGCTTGTTATTAAAGTGAATGTTCCAATCATACATTTACCATTCACATAACACTAGTGACTAGCCCCAATAGTGGAACTTGAATTGAGCACATGCTCTTCCAAAGAAAGATACTCTCTCTCTGCTACGAAGAAGCCAATACTATCACAAAGTCCCAAGCTTCGGACTGTAAGCCTACACAAAAGCTTGGCTCTAAAAATCCCTTTACATATGTTATGAGGACGTATTTATAACAAAGGGGGCAACCTTTCACCTTACCTTTGTAACTCTTGCACTTCCCTCATGCCTCTTCAATTTATTTACAAATTAATTTTTAATTCCATTACATCATGAGTCTTCATATTCCATAATTGACACTTGGAATTTCAGTTACAAATTATTTACAAAATAATATTAAAATATAATCCTACCCATATAAGAAAAAATAGGGTAAAGTCAAATAAACAACGTAATAATACAAAAACATCCCATGCTTGAGTTTGGGGATACTTTATCTCAAGAACCTCCAATTTTTATTTGTTGTTCATGTAATGATGCCAAGATATGTACTGCATAATGAGTCCCTACAACTGTGTGATGGTTTCATGTTGGAATTAGAGTCTAGCCTCCATGGCATCTGGGTATACTTACTTGGAACCATTTTTTACTTCTACCTTTAGCATGAGAAATATTGCGTTGATTTGGACAGTGCCACCAATATACTTTTGCATAATTTTTTTGGTCACTTCAAGATATTCCCTCGTGTCAGTTTGTATGCACTGCTCCCATTATTCTTCAATATTATGCAATACCTATTTCCTTCACTTGGCCTCAGTGACTGAGCCAAATAATATGATCTTGTGCAATTTTACCAAGAAATCCATGTCGTTATACAATCATTCATACAAGGCCTAAATTTTGGAAATGAATGAGGTGAGTTGTTTTCCATTATGGATGAGAATCCAAACCTTCTATTTCTCCAACTCTACCTCTTGCTTTGTTTTCTTTCGTAATTCAAGTGGTGCCCATTTGTATCACATTGACCATTCATGCATGAAAACAATGGTTTCTTGTAGAAGCTTGAAATTTTTAACATTATATTTACACTTTTGCTGCAAGTCATGCAAGTGGAAAACATAAAGATTCCACATGGTCTCCCCCAGTGTTGATACTTCACTGAGTATCCTGCAATTCTAGATAAACCTATGAGGGGGTTGTTTTCTAATCTTCTTCTCAGAGATATTCAACATTTTTCCTAACAACCTGTAAGTTCTTGTGAATCGTTTGTTCTCGACCATAAAATACTTAGTGTTTAAATTTTCTGAATCTGCGAAGGCCAAGTTGGCTACAACAATGGGATTGGGATTCTTCCTACTATGTGCCATAATAACCCTTTCTCTAATAAATGTAGGAGATGCAAGGTCATACAAAAATATTTTTTTCCTTGCTTCTACAATATTTTTATGAAGCTCATCATAAGTTATATTGTATGTGTCCATAACCAAACCTTCATCAAGAGGAAAAATTTCCTCTGCCTTGCTTGTAGCTAGCTCTATTGCTAGAAGAGGTGGAGAGTCAATGGTGACCTTTCGTGTGCTAGGAATCAAGTCGACATCTTGATTTTTCAGCTCTGCTTTGACCTCCATGTCTTTGATCTCAATTAATTCTTCAATTTGGTGAGCAAGCTCATTTTCCTACATTTGTTTTCTCTCCTCCTCTGGTTTTTGGTTTTTTTCTTTCTCCTCGACTTGTTCCTATGTTGTTTCCTTTTCTATTACTTTTCACCTATCTTCGTCTTCCTTCTTCTACTTCTCTTCCTCCGATATCCTATGTTATTGTTCTTCCCTCTTCTTTTGTTCTGATTCTTGCATCATATGTTTCCTCCTCCTATCTGTTGCTAAGGTTTCTTTCATAATTATTGGATCATCTTTCATCTTGTGGCTTTTCTCTCCCCCCTAGGCTATCTGCAACATTCCTCTTACCCTTTTCACACACTCGGTTGCACACTTCAACTGATACTTATTTTGAAGTGACCTCTTTCTATGGAGTAACCTATAAAGTTCCTACAAAACTTACTAATGTGTATGACTTGGAGGCATAACAATTCTTCCATAGTTCCTCCTTCAACCAGAAGAATGCCTTTCTTAGCCGCTAGAAATGAATTCTTGATTAGTGGTCTCTACAAGAATTCCTAGGATCATACTAATTAAATTCCAGAGTACCAAATGAAATTATTTCTATTACCTTTCCTTCAGTATCTACAACTTTCGTGTTCTTAATTTTGTACAATCAAATTTGCACCGTGCTTTCTTCTTCCTTTTAAAAACTACTGAAAAAACTCTGGGGATATGATACACAACTTATTTCATGAAAATATTATTGGTGGCATACCTTGGTAAAATATGCAACGATTTCTATCTGCAAAAAATTATAAGGAAAGTGCTATCTCCTGAGGAAAACAAATCTATTATCTCTTAGACTACTTCAATTACCCCACACGACATGCAAGGTGTCTCTTCCTCAAAAATAAAATTGTATAACATAATGAGGTAGTGGTCAATTCATTTTATCATTACTCTTCTGTGGCTGCACTCTGAGAGTAGTTTGCAGTATATGTGCATGATAGGGTCTCGTGGTATCCAAGTCCAATCCATGTTAGGGAATGAATTGTGTGCATAGATTGCATCCAGTAGATATGTAAACATGTAAATATAACTTGCCCACCCTGGGGAAGATTCAAGTAATTGGCTACATCGATATTTAGCTGTTGAGCCAATAATAATGACCAATTTAATTGCATTCCTTTGCTCACAACTCAGTTCAAAAAGAATTCCGACCCTTCAGGGAAGGTCTCAATGCTCTAATGTCCATAGATTCTACAACATAGAACAACCAAGAGATGATAAGCCCTCCTGAGTGATTTTGTCTTGTACGTGTTTGGAGGGGGTATGGTGAAAATTTGTTGGCTCTCTCACCCAACCTTTGGAAATATCCTTCATGCTCACATAGTTATTGTTGGAAATATACTTTTATACATATCATACATATTGAATTTAGTCTCTAAGAAATTAAAACTAACTATACTAGATTGATAGTTGTTGGTGGTCATTATTTATGAACTCGTTATATGATTATTGTAATTGTTTTTTTTCCATAATGTGTTCCTATTAGTAGTACTACCAGCCTCCTTTTTAAATGATCACCATTGATTACTTGATCTTTTGATGTATTGCTTCTAGCTATGCAGTGGTTGGAAATGAAGGGGAACAAAGTTATGAAATTTTAGATATAATATTGAGCTACGTAAGTTTTTCCTAAAACTTCTATTGAGACAACATTGTTTTTTTCTTTCCCCCATAAAGGTGAACCCTACGTTCAATATGGACATTTAAGAGCTCTACGGACTAATGTCTTTTTAGCACATATTATGTTGAACAAGAAAACATGCATTTGATGTTACTTTGTTGTTTTATGTTAAGAGTTGGATTTTATACAAATCTTTTTAATCAACACTTTGTTTATTCCCTGTGCAATATAAACTTTTGGGCAAGATAAATTACACGTAACCAGCAAAAGAACAAAACTTCTGATAATGCTCCTAGCTTGTACCCTACAACCCTAGGAATATGGTAGCTAACAGATAACAAGAATTTTGTTACATATATTTTTCATGAAGTTTATTAGGTTATACCCTACAACCCTAGGAATATGGTAGCTAAGAGATAACAAGAATGTTGTTACATATATTTTTCATCAAGTTTTTTAATTAGATGTTTATCACATAAAAAAAAATACATGTGTTGTTGGCATTTTGTTAATTTAGATTGTTTAAAAATTATAGATTTTATTTACATATATGATTCTATGATATGTTTCTAGAGGGGTATTCATGTTGAATGAAACCTTGATATTCTATATTCCTTATACTTTTTGTAATATTTCTTATGAAAAATTTTCATGCTCCTTGTAATATGGTGATTAACCCTTAACGATTTCTATTATTCTTGGGAGAAATGACCATTTTCCTTTGGTTTTAGCTCTATACAAGCTTATGTCACATGGCCAAGCAGCTTCAAGAATATCATGTCAAATCGTCATTCATTTCTATTATTCTTGGGAGAAATGGTCATTTTCCTCTAGTTTTAGCTCTATACAAGCTTATGTCACATGGCCAAGCAGCTTTAAGAACTAGTGTAATTATCATGTCAAATCGCCATTGAATGAAGTGAATGCAAGACTTTTTTTATTGGTATTTTGGGTAGATTTTCTTTACTCTTCTTATCTTTCTTATTGAGTGTACTTTAGTTACTTTGATACATATGGTTGCAAATTTTATTTTATTTTATTACATTATACACAAATATGGAGTCCTTTCATAAAGTTGTTTTTTTTTTTTTTGGTTAGAATGGAGTCTAACATTTTAGACATACTACAGTCGTCCACAGCTATGTTTTTTTGGCGACCAAGCTATAAAATAATTAATGCAGTTGGGCAATAAATTCCCACCATTAGATTTAAATGAATTGAAGTCGAAGAATGAGCATGTTTTTTTATGATAAAGATTTTCATAAAGGTGTACGTTTTCAGAGTACACTATCCTTTCAAAATGTCGTCGGGTTCATGTTTTTTGGAAAAAAGATTTTCATAAAGGGTGTACGTTCAGAGTACACTATCCTTTCAAAATGTCGGGTTCATGTCTTTTGAAAAATGTATCGTGGATATTCATAATAAATCTTTGGTAATTAAGTTGTTGGGTACCAAATGTCAAATTAGCATGTTCGACCAATATAGCATTCATCGGAAACACAAGATTTTCCTGGAATGCAAATAGTGAAAATGACCAACAAAAGCAAAAATAAAGAATGTTTTCCCATATGGGTTAGGAGTTGTCTAACTAGCCAGAGGAATTGCTCGGACTGCCAAAATTGGTTAGAATTCGGGCAATTTTTTTTTCAGAAATCTTGCAATAGTAGTGTTTGAATCTTATTTTTGATGGTGGAAATGGATTCAGCACCATCAAAAATGTCTAGGACACCCAAAATATTAAAGAATGATAACTATAACCTGAATTTACAAGAATCCTTGCCAGATTTTCTTAAAATTTTGCCTGAATTTCAATGATTTTCAGGGCAAAAAAGCAGTCCAGTTAGTCTACTGCTATGGGTTATAATATTACAAACCAAAAACAAGTTTATTGAGAAATCTGTGAACTATAAGTGTTATAACATTACAAACCAAAAACAAGTTTATTGAAAAATCTGTGAACTATTAAGGGTAAAAGAAATACCAGAAATACAAAAAATGGAGGGTTTATTCGCAGACCAGTTCCTTTGGTTAGGCAACTTCCTCAAGAGAACACAAACAAATAGTCGAGAGATTAAACTGAAACTCACACATGCAATCCTTCAAACAGCTATTGAATTATGTGGCAGATTGAATCCTCATGTCACACAACAAAATATATTTGGGCTACCCTATGTATGAGAAAACCCCATCAAAATCCTTCTGGATCAGACCATTACTCTCTTCTTGTCACCCAACAAAATATATTTTGAATACCCTATATTTTGACTACACTACGTAAGAGAGAACCCCATCAAAATCCTTTCGTATCATGGGTATCTATGAGTGATACTTACTGATCAGACCATTACTCCCCTCCTAACAAGAATTTGCAGCGAGAGCACAAATTATGGTATTCAGTGAGCAAGCACATGCATCAATCCACACTGACTAATGAGACTGAATACCAAAACCAGCATAAATAAACATGAAGATGGAGTGGAATATAATTTATTGAACTAATTCATTCGGTATAAATCAGTTCATTTGGGTGGTTTATTTTTAGTTAAAGTTGATTTGTGCAGAGTTATATATATATATATATATATATTCACATTTTATAAATGAAAGTGTTGATAGTGAAAGCGAATTGTAAGGCATGAACATTCTCCATAAAATCATTACAAAACCTTAAAATAAAAATATGACTAACTGCACATGACAACATTTCAATGAACAAATCATTATTTTATTTGTTACATATTATAGCAAAACCATCTGTAAATTAGAAATAAAATTACACCGTAATGCCACATCATTATTCTTTCTTTATCGTAATTATGCTCTAATCAAATTTATTTGTTACATGTTATAACAAAAAAAACTTGTAACTAATTTAGAGGACGTGCATGCAAGGCGTCAGGGACACAGCACAGAGCACCATTATTTTGGCATTGATCTGGTTGCGGGCAGTTCCACTCGCCGCAGGGCGGTGTTACATCATGACAATGATCTTGAGGAATGTCATGATCTTGAGGAATTACTGTATGGCCCTCTTGTTCGCCTGCCACTCAGCCCATCAAAACAATATTTAGAACATACGTGGTTAAAACGGGAAATCCAATAAACAAAAACCTAAAATGTAACAACGCATACCAGAAGCTGTTCGGTGTGTTGCAGCAGCATCATCATGAGATGCCTCCGCAACATTAACAATGATGAAAAAAAGAACAAGAGTGACAAGAATCGAAACCGCTACCATCCTTCCCATCTCTCTCTGTCTTTCGGCCATATTTCTCTTTAACTGTGTAATTGGGTCTTCGTTATCTCAGATGCCAAACTTGAATGAAGAGTCAAGCCAAGCCTCTATTTATTTATAGCACAATTGTGGCAATGGAAAATAATGTAACGGTAGGGTTTCTATTTTTTTAAGTGGGGAATTTTCTAAGTAGGGAAAGAACAGATATTCCGAACAGCTTCTAAGTTTCCACCCAGAGATGATTCCTTTATGGTATGTAATGTGCACGTTGAGTATGTAATGAATTGTGGAAATTGTTGAGAAATTAATAGTAAAGTTTCTCTTCCTTAGTGGGAAACATCACCACATTTCCTAACTGCACACTCATTAAGATGTAGGTTATTGAGTAGGTTGCCTTCTTAAATTTAGAAGCCAGATTTGACAGTGTTATCTAAAATTTCCTCTTTGTTCTTGGTTTTTCGAATGAATAATAATGATAAAAATGAACATGTCCACAAGTTCCCATTAACATTTTGAAACGCGAAATGCTTTTCAAAATGCAACTATACAATAGTGACAAATTACAATTGAAAACACACATTTGTAGGCCCAGCCCAATACTACCAGCTCTTACTAGATTTTTTTTTTTTGCGTTGTTAGTTATATATATATATATAATATTGGATTAATATTTTATAGAATTGCATTGATTTAAAGTCAATTAATGTAAATGGTAAAGATTTTTTTAAAATTAAAGTTATCATAATTTAGTTGTCAAATTAATAGTAAGACAACTTTTATTGGGTGCTATTAATAAATGAAGGTTGACTCATTATTATTATTCAAGGAAAAGCATGCTCCGTAGAATTACTATGATGATCCATGAGGGGACACGCTTTCACTTATATCACTTCTGCTAGATGCCTTTGAGTCTTGGACCTTAAACATGTTTCCTTGCTTTCCTGAAAAACAAACTCTCAGCCAAACAAAAACAACTTTAGAACATAGTCCAAACTTACAACAACAATATAGATACCCTTCAACTTAAATGTGTATGTATAAATATATATGCATACAAGATGGGTACCATTTCTCCAATATTATTGTTCACATGGATAGCATCTAAACTTCAAAAACCCATAGACATGTGACAAACTTTTATCTCTATATTTTATTTGAGAGGTATTTATCTTTTTTTCACAAAGACAGGCTTCAACATTCAAAACATAAATATGTGACATTCTTGTATCTCTATATTTTGTTTCAGCTGGTGTGCAATGCATCCCAAATCATTATCTATATGGTAGCTTTTTACACAAGTAGATATAGAAGTCTCACTTAATTGTATGAATTATGAGTCAAGGGATATGTCTTATTTCTGTATTTTGTTTTTAAATGGTGTTTATTGCATTACTAATTTTTCATATATATAGGTGTTTTCTTTGGGTTATACAGGGAGATAAAAGTGTCATTTAACTCTATTAGCCTATTATAACTTTTGAGTTGAAAATGCAATTTTACTATATGAGCTTATTATAACTTTTTGGTTGAGTCTGTTGGAATTGCACTATTTGACTGTGAGCCTTAGCCCCACAAGAAACACATAATGAAACAGAAAGTGCATGGAATGTAATTTAGAAATAAAATAATACACTATAATTGTAAGTACATTTCCTTATAATTTCTGTGCAATTTCCAAATTGACCTTAATTGGTCTTTCACAAGTAAATAAAATCCACTGATTATTATTTTAATATATAAATAATAATCTATCATTATATATCTTTCCAACTTATTCCTTATATTTTAATATATAAATAATGAAACATAATTATATATCTTTATATGATTAATGTTAATAATAGATATACATAGCTGTTATAAAAATTGGATAATAGCTAATTATTAGTGTTTAGTAACATATGTATACTTTTTATATATATATATATATATATATATATATATATATATATTTATATATATATATATATATATATATATATATATATATATATATATATATATATATATATATTTGATGCTAATTTTATATATGTAATGTTTTTCAAATCCAATAATATATTTAATTTTTAATAATATTTTTTTATTAATTTTGAATTGGTATAAATTAATTTATATTTCTAAAAATACAAACATATGTAAATCATTATTTTAAATGATTATTTATTAATAAAATTGAGTGTGAGATATTATATCACATATTAATATTTTATAATATTTTAAAGATATTTCAATGATTAATTTTAATGAATAAGGGTATATGATAAAATATAGTGACATGAAAGAGATTATAAGTTTTTCTTGTGAAAAACAAAAAAATATAATTTCATTGCTTATTACTAAAAACAAGTGTGAGATATTATAACACATGTTAATACATTTTATGATATTTTAAAGATATTTGAATATTCATTTTCATTAATAGAAGTATATGATAAAATATAGAGCACAAAAAGGACGTGAAAGAGATTATAAGTTCCCAAGAGAGAAAAAAAAAACATAATTTCATTATCCAAAGGATATAAAATTACATATTGTTTATACATGGCATGCATGCATTTTGGTATATGGATCTCAAAAAATATCATACATAGATGGGGAAAAACGTTTGTATATATTTACGGTTCAAGACATAAGTAGCCTGTGGCATCGCCAAATTTCATTAAAAAAATAGAATAACAACATAGATGCTTATGAGAGTTATAAAACATGCAGACTCATGTCACTCATAGCTTCTCAATGAAAGAGAGAAGAAAATAAACATGTTATAGACAATAAAATAATTGTGTGAAATGAAAGTAAGCCAAGAAATATGTAATGGTGATCAGTCCCCTAGAAACCTCTCCATAAAAGGATGATGATAGAAAGTATTGTAAGATTAATTATGCTCCTCCATAATTTTCCAGGTCCTAGGATCCATTAATATACCCCATTTTGATAGTACATCAAAAAACACATTTAATTCCCTATAGATATGTTAATTGGTGAAAATGTTGAAGGCTCATTTGGGCCTTTTGAATTAAGTCACAGTGGGAAATAAGCGAATATTTTTGTATTGAAAGTTGTCATTGATACATTTGGTAACCAATTGAGAGTCTCCATAAACATGCAAGACTATAAGTTACTGCTTAAGAGTGAATTCCAAGAGAAGCATTAGAGTAAGAAGCACTGAAAAATTATTAGTACCATCACCCATAGTCATCTTTAGCATGAAAGTGTGAGTCTCATTAAGAAGAAGTAGAGCACCTCCTAGGCATGAACAAGGCGTACCTTGAGAAGCCCCATGAAAAAAATCCCAGGGAATTGATTTATAGATAAATACCTCAACAAAGACTATGCAGGACTGAGGTGATTTCAGCTTAGGAAGGAGGTTGAAAATAACTAAAGCCTTGGAAGTAGTGGCCGGGGAGGAAGTAAACATATAAAAAAAAAAAAATCTTTTTCGAGCAACCCAGATGCCCCAACAGATTAATAATGGAATTAACTTATAGAGTTTCACATAATGAGATGAGCACCATTATTCCCATGATGATGTAACAGAGTTCCCTTTCCAATAACATGTCAGATCGAGTTTGGCTATGAAAAAAGGCCAAAAATCCTTAGTGTAAGGGTAGGAAATAAACATATCTTACATGAACTCCTCATGAGATATGTAAAGACATCACCATCTTGGACTTATTCTCTTCCTTTTCTGAAGAAATTCCTAGGTGGGGACCTTATTCACCAATATGTACCACATAAATAACCAAATTTTTGCTAGGAATTTTTATCTCTAAAGAGCTTTCCACCATCCAAATTGTTTCTTTAGAACATGGTAAAAAATAAGGAAATCATATAGCGATTTTGGAAAATATTATCCATTTGTCGAGTGATGACAAACCATATCATCTTCCTCATATTTGAGTCTAATGTTTCTAATAGCCAGGGCCGTTATATAATTTCTCCATATACCATTGAAAATTAGTGGTAAGCCAAGTCGTTGAGGCAAGAGCCACCCTTATGGGGTTAATAAGCTTACATCCATTCTCCCAATTAGTGCCAAGGAAAAGAATACCCTATCTTGGATCCAAATGTAAAGATCCACAAGTAATCAAAAAACCTCATTGCAACAAAACTATGGATCAATACCAAGCCTAAAGCATGATCCATTCCTAGTATTCCATACCTCAAGATTTTCAATAGTGGTAAATGAAGAGATAACAAATTTCAATATTAATGAAAAAATGTGCATCGTTTTTATTAGTAACCATATCCAATCTTTAATGGAGAGACTATGTATATACATTCGAGAAACGATAGTCGACTAGAGAACTGAAGAGAAGATGAGTCTCTATGCCAATTAAACTATTAAATATTTGGAGAAGAGAGCTATATGCTTCAACCCCTAGCCATCTGGGACCTTCAAGAGGGAAATATGGTTCCATTTGACCCAAGTAAAAACATAATTTCTTGATGATCCAAATCAAAGGAACTTATGGAAAACTATCTTTGTATTTTTTAAAATAATCTTGGATATCCATGATAAAACCATTTAGTAGACTAAAATGACATCTAGTACCAACTTGAAAAGAACCAAACTTCCATATTTATATAAGAAATGAAGGCTCCAGTTCTTCAATCATCTCTCCAATTTAACTAAAATCATATTCTAGTCTGATTTCTTATAGGAGTATGGTTTAATGTGGAAACATAGATACTTAAGGCCTTCATCCAATGTCATTAGTTAAAATGGGAAAATATTTTGGATGTGTGTTAAATAATTTGCATTAATTTCGAATGAATTTAAAGAACACTTCAACTGGTTAATTATCATACCTGTAGTAGCCTCAAAGAGGCTAAGGGAATCATTAATAATTGTTATATCTATGTGTGAACCATTGTAGAAGATATGAATATCATCTATGAACAATAGAGGGGTGATTTTATAACATGTAGCCATAAAGATGCCCAATAATAGACCTCTACTTTTAAAATCCACCAATGATTTTTTTAGACCTTCGGAAATCAAAAGAAATAAAAGTGGGGATAATAGATACCCCTGTCTAAGGCTACACTCACATGTGAAAAATGCGGATGCTGACCCATTTATTAGAAAAGAGAATGAAATCAAGGAAATATAACTCATAATCCAATTGATGAATGTTAAATCAAACCCTATATATGTAAGGACCAACTATATATATATATATATATATATATATATATATATATATATATATATATATATCTATATATATATATATATATATATATATATATATATATATATATATATATATTCCCTATGAAAGGCCTTTTATAGGTATATTTTCAAAATAACCTCTCTTAAATGAAAATTGTTACCTAGAGATCACATTGGAAAGAATAGGCTTAAGCATGCGAGAAATGAATTTTCCAATAAACTTATAAATATATTTTTTAAGGGATATAGGGTAGAATTCATTAAATACGATAAGAGAGTCCACCTTGGGTATTAGTGTAATAAATGTATAGTAGAAGGACTAGTGGATCATACCTGAAGATATCGACTCCTAAACCACCCTAAGAATATCAACAATGATGATGTCAAAAATATCAATGAATAACTCAATCGACCAACCATCTATGCATATATTGTTTTCCATCTGAAAACTAGATTAAACCACCAAAATTTATTCTTTGGAAACCACTTCCATCGAATTCTCAATATCATTTATAAATGCATAACGAGAGAAGATAAATGTTTCTCTTATGAATTTAGGAATAGAGGTACCCCATGGTGACTTCAAAAGGAAACTAAAATGATGGCAATCCAAATTTTTCATATCTTCAAATGTTGAAACATAAGTATCTTCTTGATTTTTTAACTTCTAAAAGGTGTTGCTCTTCTACCTTCTATAGAAAAACTTTGAGTTCTCATCTCTTTCCTTAAGTGAGACAACCAGACTATTTACATGTTAGATAGTTTTCTGGTCATTTATAATTTATTTCTATTGCCTTCCAAATAAAAAACTATGGATTGTTTCCCTAAAATTTGAAACCAAATTCCTAATCCTCAGAGATGTTTTTGAGAGCCTCTTCAATAGCCCTAAGTTGAAAATAATTCTAACATCTTTTGGGAACCGAATAGGATATTGTAGCCTATTTTCCCACTTTAATATTGGTCACAAATTATGCAGCTACAGAAGATCCAACCAAGGGATCAAAAAATTTCCAAGAGGATTGACCAACTCTATATAGGACTCATCCTTGAGTGACGTAGCATTGAGCTTGAAAGGGACCAGAGGTTTCCTTCCATGTCCTTTTATCTCCAAATAAATATGAGAATTATTTGAACCTCTGATGCAGGAGCATCTAACTCGGAGTAGACGAAGGATGGCTGACTGTCTCACTGTCACATATGTTTATGGACGGGTTACTAAACCTGTGTTTATTTATTTTTAATTTTTCGTTATTTGGATCAAGAACAGTAGGATTAGGAGAATAATACGTTTTTGCAGTTTAATTGAAAGTTTTACTTATGAAACTGGAAATGTAGTTAGAATAATGCGGTTGACAGTTCAACCGAAAACCAAAACGGAATAACACCTACAGGTATATAAATGGGAGAAAAATCATATGCTGTAGTTTCGATTTCCATCAAGAGAATAGGAGAAAAAAAATTCAGAATAATAATCTTCTACAACCAATATTATTCCTAGCCAAATTGTTAATTTTCATCTGACCATTGTGAAGTTATTTGTTTATCCCCATATTTCTCTAAGTGTGATATATGTGTGTGAGTATGCTAACAGAATTGATTCACATGTAAACTAAAAGTTAAACCAAAGTGTTACTGCGTATAGGGAAGGGAGAATTTTTTTTTTGTATCATGCACTAATAGGCTACGAAGACAGAGAAAAATACGCACAACCAAAAGATAGAGGATTTTTATTTCCATTTCTCACAACAAAACTAAACGAGGAAGAAATAGCAGACAAGACCAGGTGAGTTTCCGTGTACCGAAAAAGAATTTGAGATCCATTACAAGCAAAATATTTATGTATTAATCATTTAAAAACAAAGTTTGCCGAGTATCTGAATCCGCCAAAGGAGAAACAGAGTAGCGATATAGAATTGAACGAGGGTTTGAACCACAAGTAACGTAACTACAACAAAACCGCAAAGCTTTCAGCACATTTTACATCATAAATAAATTACATTGAGAGATTTTCCATCCGAGAGAATTTGTCGACGAAACAGTGCGTGCAACAAAAAAAATTTACAAACTCTAAGCTATAGGAATGCAGAATGGAGTCGACCCTACCTGTAGGGTTTAGTCGCTAAGAAACGAGCAGCCAGGGTTTTGACTGAAGAAATAGGCCTGCACATCATCCGCAAATGTTCGGGGTTTAGAACGCGTCAGTATTGTTACCTGGTGATGTGTTATCAAGATAACAGGGTAAATCTGTAAACTAAATAAACATAGCATAACATAACTAACCAGAAGATTCGAGGTTGGACAGAGATAAGTAGCCAGATTTCGAGCCAACAGGTCCTGCTCACAAAGGAGCGAACCTATTAGAGTCACAAATAGAAGCGGTGTAGTATAAAATTGGAGAAGAGTAAGTACCTGTGTTCTCTTTGAATTGTAGGCAGCCACAGGAATTCTGGTTGGCCCGAACCTGGAAATTTAATTCAACAGCAAACAGACGTTAACGATTAGAGACAAAGAAAAAAAACACACAGTTGAAACAAATAAATTGAGACATCAGAGAAATCACCATGGAAGAAGCTCACTTACAAAAAGTTGGTAAATGCCATTGCAGAAACCGAAAGGATTCTAGTGGTAACCAGAGGTCACGTGACGGAGACAGAGCAAGGTCTGCTCGATTTCACAGAGTATCCATTACCTCTCTAGAAATGCACAATAGCGCGAAGAAAACCCTCGCAAAGTTTGGAAGACTAGCAGAGGTCGAAGAAACCCTCCTCCAAATTCAGTTGGCAGAGAATAAAAATACCATCGGAACATAGTTACAAGTGTGAGAGTGAGGCGCAGGAACCAGAGCACAGTTAATACACCAGAGCTCGAGAAATGGAGTGATAAATGCGAAGTGGATTGTCATGACAACCAACAGATCACATGTACACCAAACATAAATGCAATTGAAGTCGTTTTATTGTATTTCCAATTAGCCATTATCAAATCCTTAAGGCTAAGATGGCGTATATTGAACAGACCACAATTATCATATTAAATTTTGAAGTTTGGAAGACTGTGTTGCGCCACCTGTACACGTGGGCTGCGTTTTCATCATTTTTGGTATCAGAGCAGGTTTGCTGAACAGTGAATATGGAGGTTGGTAGATGAGGACGAGGAAGAGGGAGAGAAATTCGTAGAGTAGTAGAAGAGGGACTGAGAGAGGAGATTTGAATCTTGAATGAGCGATTAGTAGCAGTAGAGGCTGGATGGAGGAGAGATCCCGCAAGAGGGGATGACAGTGACGAGGAGGTTGTAGAACTAACAGATGGTTTGGAGGAAGAGGCATCTGAACTTAGGTTATTGAGGTCAGTTTTGTTATCAAATAGTAAGCCAAAGCACGAGATTTCCACTTATGATGGGAATTTATCCATGGATGTGTTGTTGGATTGGCTTAGCGAGTTAAATAAGTATTTTGATTATGAAGAAATTATTGAATACAAGAGGGTAAAATTCGCTGCCACCAAGTTGAAAGGACATGTGTCCTTGTGGTGGGACAACATTCAGGCAGAAAGGAAAAGGCTAAACAAAGAACCTATAAAGAAGTGGGCCAGGATGGAGGCCAAGTTGAAAGAAATGTTTGTGCCCAAAGATTATCAGATTATGCTGTACAGACAGGTACAGACTTTGAGGCAAAGGGGGTTAATAGTCAAGGAGTATACAGAAGAATTCTAAAAGTTGAATTTGAGGGCAGGATATATAGAGGACACCCCCGAAAAAACAGCAAGGTTTGTAAATGGATTGAGAGGGGAGATATTAGACGAAATCAGTATTCTCTCACCCAGAACTCTAGATGAGGCATATCAGTGTGCCTTGAAAGCGGAAGAGAAAATAACTAGGAAGCAGAATGCCAGAAGGGGAGGCGGATCTGGCAAAGGAAAAGGAAAGGCTTTTGGCAGGGGTAGAGGCACAAATTCCAGCGAAGAAGGCAGCAGTTCCAAACCTTCAGGGATAGAAGAAAAGGACAATAACACTAGAGGAGGACGACCCTACCAGCAGGGAAGACGAAATGGTCGGGGCAGAGGATTTTTCTAGTGTTATAGATGCCATAAGTGGGGGCATAAGTCTTATGAGTGTCCTAAAGGGGAACCAGCAAGTGGTAGAGGAACCTATGTTGCGCAAATGGAGGAAGCAGAAGCGCCACCCCAAGAGGTAGAAAATGCACCTGAGATAGGGGAAGCTTTGGTGCCGAATAAAATGCTGTTGAAACCAGCCAAAGAAGTTGCAGAACCGGATCAACGAAAAGCCTTATTTCGGACAGTCTGCAAGTCACAAGGTAAGTGCTGTAAATTGATAATTGACAGTGGGAGTACAGATAATTTGGTGGCCACAAAAATGGTAGAGAAGTTGGGGTTGAAACGATTGAAGCACCCCACTCCCTATAAAGTATCCTGGCTACAAAAGGGGCATCAGTTGTTAGTTGATGAATAGCGTGAAGTGGAATTTCACATTGGCTGGTATAAGGACAAGATTATCTGCGATGTTATGTCGATAGATGTATGTCATATACTGTTAGGGAGGCCTTGGCAGTATGACAGGAAAGTGGTTCATGATGGAAAGACAAACTGTTACAAGTTTGTCAAGGATGGGGTTAAGCACATGCTTGTGCCCATTAAGAAGGAAAATACAACAAAATCTAGTGGGGTTAAAGCGCTATTGATGGGTGGAAAGAATTTTTGAAACAGATCGATGATAGTGATGTAAATTTTGCTGTTGTGAGGAGGCCAAAGATGGTGGTACTGCACATGAAGATCATAGATTTACCAGAGGAGATTCAAGATATGTTGCAGGATTTTGGTGATATCATAGTGGACGATCTTCCAGATGAACTACCTCCCAAGAGGAGTATCAGTCATTGTATTGACTTTATACCAGGAGCTATTCTGCCGAATAAAGCAGCCTATCATATGAGTCCTAAGGACAATGAGGAGATTAGGAAGCAGGTGCAAGAATTACTGGATAAAGGGCTGATTAGGGAAAGCATGAGCCCCTGTGCAGTTCCGACAGTTTTGGCTCCAAAAAAAGGTGGAGAATGGTGAATGTGCACAGACTCAAGAGCTATTAATAAAATTACCATCAGGTACATGTTTCCATTGCCAAGAATGGACAATATGATGGACTGTTTGAGTGGAGCAACATACTTTACAAAGATTGATCTAAAGAGTGGTTACCATCAGATTATAATTCGAGAAGGGGACGAGTGGAAAACAACCTTCAAGATGAATGAAGGGTTGTATGAATGGCTGGTGATGCCATTTGGTTTGAGTAATGCCCCTAGTATGTTTATGCGCCTAATGAACGAAGTGCTGAAAGAGTTCATTGGGAAGTTTGTAATTGTTTATTTGGATGACATATTGATTTTTAGCAGGATGAGAGAAGAACACTTCAGGCATGTACGAAGTGTATTGAGGAAGCTGCAGCAGAATAAGCTGCTAATAAATTTGAAGAAGTGTACTTTTTTTCAGTAGGAGTTGGTGTATCTGGGTTTTGTAATTGCAAAAAACGAGTTGAAGATGGACCCAGAAAAGGTTGCAGCTATAATTAGCTGTCCATCCCCGAAGATTTTATTTGAAGTCCGAAGCTTTCACGGATTGGCAAGTTTTTATAGGAAATTCATTTGGAATTTCAGTGAAATTTGCGCACCCATGTTGGATACGATCAAGAAGGAAAATTAGCCTTTTTGTTGGACAGAGGCAACAGAGAAACGTTTTCAGGCTTTGAAGAGGAAGATCACTGAGAGACCGATATTGAGGTTACCTGATTTCAACAAACTTTTTCAAGTTCGTTGTGATGCTAGCGGTATAGCCATTGGGGCAGTACTTAGCCAGGAGGATAGGCCAGTCGCTTATTTGAGCGAGAAGCTGAACGAAAGTAGGCAGAAATACTCAACCTATGATAAGGAATTCTATGCGATTTTCCAAGCATTGAAGCACTGGAGGCACTATTTATTAGGTAATGAATTTTTTTTATTTTCTGATAATTCTGCATTATAGTATATTATGCAGCAGCATAAGTTGAACCATAAGCATGCATAATGGGTTGAGTATCTGCAGAGTTTTACGTTTTTTCTTAAACATATTAGTGGGCAGGCCAACAAGGTGGCAGATGCGTTGAGTAGAAGGGATTTACTCTTGCAGGAAAGTACAATGCAAGTTTTGGGTTTTGAGCATTTGAGGGATCTGTATTAGATGGATGCAGACTTTAAGGAGGCCTATGAGGCCTGCCAAAACCCTTTGTTGCGAAATAATAGTCCATGGTTGGAATACAATTTGCAGGAAGGATTATTGTTCAGGGGAGGACATTTATGCATTCCCGATTGTTCGATGAGGGAGAACATTATTCCGGAAAACCACAGTGGAGTTCTAGCCGGACATTTCAGCATAGACAAGACATTATCGCAGGTCAAGCACTTTTATTACTGGCCAAGGGTACGACGGGACGTACGGAGGTACGTAAGAAGATGTAAAACATGTCAATTGGCGAAAGGTTGCAGTCAGAATGCGGGACTTTATATACCACTGCCTATTCCGAGTAGACCATGGGACTCAGTCAATTTGGACTTTGTCTTGGGTCTGCCTAGAACACAGCAGGGTTTTGAGTCAGTGATGGTGGTAGTGGATCGTTTTTTGAAGATGGCACATTATACCCTACAGGAAAAACAATGATGCCACTCACATATCACACTTGTTTTTCACAGAGATTGTCAGACTGCATGGTCTACCGAGGTCAATCATTTCCGACAGGGATGTGAGGTTCACCAGACATTTTTGGCATACCCTGTGGAAGAATTTGGGCACTCAGTTACAATTCAGCTCCACCTATCACCTAGAGACTGATGGGAAAACAGAGGTGGTAAACAGGAGGCTAGGAAATCTGCTACGGAGTTTAATAGGTGAAAATTCTCGAATGTGGGACCACGTACTTGCTCAAGCAGAATTACTTAAAACGATTCAATGAATCACAGCACAGGTTACAGTCCCTTCCAGGTCTTGTACGGGATGCATCCTTGCAGAGTGCATGAGTTGCGGGATTTGGGAAAACTTGAAAAAAGGAGTGCTGATGGAGAATATTTTTCCCAAGCAATGAGCGACGTACATGAGAAGGTGAAAGAAGAATTACAGGATAGCAGCCAGAAGTATAAACAGCGGGAAGATTTGAAAAGGCGGGAGGTTCAGTTCAATGTCGGAGACGAGGTACTTGCATATTTGCGCAAGGAACGTTTTCCGAAAAGGGAATACAACAAGTTGAAATTCAAAAAGATTGGCCCCTGCAAAATCATTCGCAAGTTTTCTGCGAATGCTTACGAATTAAAGCTGCCACCAGGAATAGGTATTTCACCCATCTTTAATGTGGTGGATCTATTTCCTTATACCGTTGGTTCTAAAGAAAACACAGGAGTATGGCCAGAACGAGAAAACCAACGCGAGGAAGATTGTTGGGTGAGACAGATGCCTACGGCGCAACCCCTTGAGATCGAGAGCATTCTCGACACGCAGGTAGCCAAGCGCACACGCAGGAAGGAATATCTACGATACTTGGTCAAGTGGAAGAACCGTCCTATCGAGGACAGTTCATGGCTTGACACGGCACAAATACAGAAGGCTGGGCATTCAGTGGACGATCTCATGGAATGGAGCCATGACTTTTTGTCACCCCGAGAGCCTGATGTAGGAGCATCTAACTCAGAGTAGACGAAGGATGGCTGACTGTCTCACTGTCACATATGTTTATGGATGGGTTACTAAACCTGCGTTTATTTACTTTTAATTTTTCATTATTTGGATCAAGAACGGTAGGATTATGAGAATAATACGTTTTTGTAGTTTAATTGAAAGTTTTACTTATGAAACTGGAAATATAGTTAGAATAATGTGGTTGAAAGTTCAAATGAAAACCAAAACGGAATAACACCTACAGGCATATAAATGGGAGAAAAATCATATGCTGTAGTTTTGATTTCCATCAAGAGAATAGGAGAAAAAAAATCAAAATAATAATCTTCTGCAACCAATATTGTTCCCAACCAAATTGTTAATTTGCATCTGACCATTGTGAAGTTATTTGTTTATCCCCATATTGCTCTATGTGTGATATCTATGTGTGAGTACGCTAACAAAATTGATTCACATGTAAACTGAAAGTTAAACAAAAGTGTTACTGCGTATAGGGAAGGGAGAATTTTTTTTTTGTATCATGCACTAACAGGCTACGAAGACAGAGAAAAATACACAACCAAAAGATAGAAGATTTCTATTTCCATTTCTCACAACAAAACTAAACGAGGAAGAAATAGCAGACAAGACCAGCTGAGTTTCCGTGTACCGAAAAATAATTTGAGATCCATTACAAGAAAAATATTTCTGTATTAATCATTTAAAAACAAAGTTTGCCGAGTATCCGAATCTTCCAAAGGAGAAACAGAGTAGCGATACAGAATTGAATGAGGGTTTTAACCACAAGTAACGTAACTACAATGAAACCGCAAATCTTTCAGCACATTTTACATCATAAATAAATTACATTGAGAGATTTTCCATCCGACAGAGTTTGTCGACGAACAACACGTGCAACAAAAAAAATTTACAAACTCTAAGCTACATGAATGCAGAATGGAGTCGACTCTACCCATAGGGTTTAGTCACTGAGAAATTAGCAGCCAGGGTTTTGATTGAAGAAAAAGGCCTGCACATCATCCACAAACGTTCGGGGTTTAGAACACATCAGTATTGTTACCTGGTGATGTGTTATGAAGATAACGGGGTAAATATGTAAACTAAATAAACATAGCGTAATAAAACTCACCGGAAGATTCGAGGTTGGACAGAGATAAGTAGCTATATTTCGAGCCAACAGGTCCTGCTCACAAAGGAACGAACCTATTAGAGTCACAAATAGAAGCGGTGCAGTATAAAATCATAGAAGAGTAAGTACCTCTGTTCTCTTTGAATTGTAGGTGGCCACAGGAATTCTGGTTGGCCCGAACCTGGAAAGTTAAGTCGACAACAAACAGACGTTAACGATTAGAGAAGAAGAAAAGAAACACACAGTTGAAACAAATAAATTTAGACATCAAAGAAATCATTGTGGAAGAAGCTCACATAAAAATAGTTGGTAAATGCCATTGCAAAAACCGAAAGGAGTCTAGTGGTAACCAGAGGTCACGCGACGGAGATAGAGCAAGTTCTGCTCGATTTCACAAAGTATCCATTACCTCGCCAGAAACACACAGCAGCACGAAGAAAACCCTCGCAAATTTTGGAAGACCAGCAGAGGTCGAAGAAACCCTCCTCCAAATTCAGTTGGCAGAGAATAACAATACCACCAGAACATAGTTACAAGTGTGAGAGTGAGGCGCAGGAACTGGAGCACAGTTAATACACCAGAGCTCGAGAAATGGAGTGATAAATGCAAAGTGGATTGTCACGACAACCAACAGATCACATGTACACCAAACATAAATGCAATTGAAGTCGTGTTATTGTATTTCCAATTAGCCATTGTCAAATCCTTAAGGCTGTGCTGGCGTATATTGAATAGACCACAATTATCATATTAAAGTTTGAAGTTCAGAAGACTGTGTTGCGCCACCTGTACACGTGGGCTGGGTTTTCATCAACCTCTATCCTTACCTATCCATTACTATATAAGGGGCAAGGCACCCACAATCTGTTCAAGAGGAAGGAAACAATCTAATATTTTAGCGATAATGGCTAGACAAGTTTTGTTGTTCCTCCAAGTAGGCCTGAGTTTAGTTGGAGAAGCATCAGTAAGATTATGAGCCCTTATATAGTCAGAGAATAAGTACGAATTAGGAACAACATGTACCGTGAGTTCCTAGAAATTTTCATAAGTTTTCATACTGCATCTAACAACTTCAACACAACACCATTTGTAGAATAATTTTGATAACCGTCAACCAATATTTAAACAGAATGGTGAGATCACTGTAACCAGATCAGATCATTAAGCCCAAAATTTTGTATTAACCCATAGAATCAACTTAAACCCTGATCATTCATAGAGTAAACTTTATATGATAATTCACTTACAGTAACCTACATGTATACACACTTCTCTTTAGAGCAACCTGGATATATATCTTTATATAATGGAATTTTAGATCTGAACAAACTCAGAACAAATCAGAGACATTCAGGAACACTCTGTCAAATTTACAGAGCCCTTATTCAGTCAACAACATCCATCATTCTCAATCAACCAAAAATTGATCATCCTTATACATAATCAATTAGCAGTATAAATAGTATTCAAACAATCCATATCTACATGAAGAATTCATTGACACACAACAAAAATTCTCAGACATTTTCTTCAACAATCTTCAGAAAAATCCTAACTTCCATTTGCGCTTTTTCTAAAACGAACCCACGGGTATACAAGCTTTCACCATGACAAACCAAATTATAGATCTGTATATATTACAGGACTATGTAACACTTCAAAGCAGGAAAATTTCTCAGATCATATAATTTACTTTAACAAGTATGTGCTAGACCATAGATCATGCAAATACATATTCAATTCAGGTCTAGAGATCTTGATTGATGAGCACATCAAAATATTAGATCTATCTATTGAATATAGCCCAATCCATGCAGATATACTTCAAACTAAAGTATTCATTCAATTCTCATTCACATGCTCACCCTTGCACTATAATTTTCTCCTCCTTATATAGATTGATCCTTAACAAATACCATGATCCAAAAACTACATAATTGTGGGTGGTTTTCTTTGACGAGATCAAATAGACGATAATGTGCTCAATATTGTGGGCTAGTACCATCATAAAGACCCTTGGTATGGTTAAAATTAGTGTGCCAACACATACACGACTTTGCTTCTGTGTACGCATCTGTATACATGACATTTTTTCACCAAAACTGTGTATACACTAATTCTGGATGTATACTCGGGTTCCCTTCATCAAACCTATGGGTATACACGGGTTCCCTTCATCAAACCTGAGTATACATATTGAAACTTTACCTTCATAATTACTTTTTCATTGACTGGAATTCCTCTCTCTGTGACATCTGAATTGACTTGTAGATACATCAATTTTACATCCTCAACAAATAGGTTACTATATAAAGTCAACTCATTGAGTAGGTTTCCATCAAGGGATACATATTAAATCATACTGCCAAGAATCTCCCCCTTTGGACTTGACTGAAAGAATGTTGGTGTTTGATCACCACAACTTATAGATACATGATAGACACATCAATCATAAACACTATTCAAACACGAGTTAATCTCCCCCTTTAACATCAAGAGAAAAGGGTGAATTGATAAATGAATGTTGACATCTGCACTGCACTATATGGACCATACTCCCCCTGAACACATGTTGTAGCCTCAAAATAGATTTTCAAGACTATATAACCTTTCCTATTACCAAGGATGCATACATACATTAATTACCCAACCAAGTGGGGTTACATATTTGACTCAAGGAACCAACCAAGTGGGTTTACGTATTTGAAAAAGTCCCTGTATGACTGAATATGGAAATCTTTACATAGAAGGTCTTAAGATAACCCTTACATCAAATTACGAATATGAAATTATAACCAAGACCAAAGGAGCTCAATAAAGAGAGATCATCGAACAGACTTCAGTAACCAACATAATACCAATAATTCATTATATCCAGCAAGATTAATGCTCCCCCTAAACCTGTGCATCCTGAACATTTTAAACAACCAATTCATCAAAGAATCTTCATCAAGTATATAAATGAAAGGAAGTGTAAACCAAAATGGTAGACTGTACCCATTAACACCTGAGAAATAAAGCGAGACCATATATGTTACTGACAAATATTTTTCTAAAGGCCGACCCACTAATTTTATGTTAGAAGGAGCCATATGCGTCTGTATAGAAATAAACTCGTGTATATACGTGACTATGTGTCACGAAAAATGTGTACCAAATTTAATCTTCTGAAATCAAATAGATCAAATTAGTGAGGGAGAGACAACTCCCACCTTCTATCTGAGATATTCAAATGCTTCTCTCGGAAGATGTTTAGTAAATAAGTTAGCAATTTTTTCTTTGGAGGGAACATAATCTAATATAACCTTTTTATTAAGCACTTGTTCTCATAAAAAGAGGTACTTTATGGGAATGTTCTTGGTTTTAAAATGCATAATAGGAATTTTCGAGATACAGATGGCACTTGTATTATAACGTAGGATGGAGATGGGAGGAGAACATTTAATTTTAATATATTGTAATGTATGCTCATCACAAGTTGTGTGCAACATGATGCAATAGCCACATATTATGCTTCTGCTATAGATAAGGCAATGGAACTTTGTTTCTTACTGAACCAAGATACGAATCAAGGCCCCATATAAAATGCACCTTCACTAGTTCTTTTCTGGTCATCAACATTTCCATCCCAGCCTACATCTCTGTAAGCATGAAGAGTAAGATCAACATTCTTGGGATACCATAAAACAAACCTTGATTTCCTTGTAGATATTTGAATATTATTTTTACAGCGTGAAGATGTGTCTCCTTTGTATTGGCTTGGAATCGTCCAACAATCCCAACTACTTGCATGGTATCTGGTCTAGTCCCTGTTAGAAAAAGGAGAATTCCAAACATAGATCTATACTCTGGTTGGTTTACCATGGGAGAATCATCATGAGAAGTGAGGTTACATCTGGTCACCATTGGAGTGCTCACAGGTTTGCAATCTTCCATCCCATATTTCTTCAAAATCTACTTGAGATATTTTTCTTGTGAGAGAAAGATGCCATATTTTTCTTGTTGCATTTGTAAGCCAAGAAAATATGTTAGTTCCCCAGGTAAAGACATTTCAAATTCCTGTTTCATAACAGATGCAAATTTCTTACTCATGGATTATTCATTACTCCCAAAAATGATGTCATCAACATAAACAACAATAATTAACAGTTTATCATCCTCTAATTTTTGTGTATAATTACTATTTACAGATCCTTTGTGAAACCTTGTTATTGAAGATATTTGTCAAGATGATAGTACCATGCTCGTGGAGCTTGTTTTAGACCATATAGTGTCTTTTTCAGTTTGCAAACAAGTTTTTGATAATTTCCCAGAATGAATCCTACTGGTTTTTCTATATAAAATTCTTCTTCTAGATTACCATTGTGGAAATCAGACTTTACATCCGTTTGATAAACCTTGAATTGTTGAAAACTTGAAAATGAAAGAAACATTATTATGGCTTCAAGTCTAGCTACTGGTGCAAATGTTTCTTCAAAATATATACCTTCTTGTTGAGCATACCCCTTACAAATAAGCCTATATTTTTTTCTAATTACATCTCCATTTTCATTTAACTTATTTTTGAATATCCGTTTTGTTCCAATAACATTTTTATCATGAGGTCTTGGAACCAATTCCCAAGTATTATTATTATTTTCAATTTGATCCAGTTATTCATTCATGGACTGAATACAAAATTGATCTTTACTAGATTGATTTACATTTTGTGGTTCAATGGTGGATAGAAATTCTAGATAACTGGGAGATCCTACAAGTTTTCTTCTTCTTTGTACCCGTGATTCCTTTTCTCCAAAAATTTGAGACTCTGGATGATTCTTTTGAACATATTTGGATGGAGCCATTTCTCTTTCTGATGTATCTTCTTTTGGTGCTTCATTAGGTTCTCCTTATATATTATTGTTATTTTATGTGGGTAAACATTCATCATCGTCATCCTCATTTGTTGTTATTTCCATTTTGGGAGCCGTGAGAGATTCATCAATCACAACATCAAGACATTCAACAATATTCTGAACACTCTTATTGTATAATTTGTATGCTTTAATTCTAGAAGAGTAACGAAGTAGTTTTCCATCATCTTCTCTAGGCTTAAACTTACCAAGATTTTCGTCATTACTTTTTATATAACATTTTCTTCCAAAAACTTTGAAGTGCTTCACAGTGGGAGTATTACCATACCAAATTTCATAAGGAGTTTTACCACTATTTATATGAACATGATCCTTGTTGACAATATTTACTGCATTACGAGAAGCTTCACCGCAAAAGGTGTATGGATTCCTAGATTCATCCAACATAGCACAAGCCATTTGTTGAATTGTTCTATTCATTCTTTCTTCCGTGCCATTTTTTTGCGGAGTTCCAGCTACTGAAAATTGCTTTTTTATGTCATATTGTTCACATATATCAAAGAATTCATCTAATATATATTATCCTCCTCGGTCATATCTAAGACATTTTATTTTTAGATATAATTTATTTTCAACTAAATCTTTGAAGACCTTAAATTTTTCAAATGCTTCTTCTTTATGTTTCAATAAACTGATCCAACACATTCTAGAAAATTCATTAATGAATAAGATATAGTATTTTTCTTTTGGACCTCCCCCCATTAGCAGGAGGAGTTCTAGGTCTTTTTCCCTTTAGGCATCAAAGACAGAGCACCACCACCCTTATCGGTTCATCATTTATAGAGACATCTTTAGTTGGTGACCCCCAAGGGTCACCGAATGCCACACGAGTGGAAAATCCCACAGGGTCACCACATACCACACCTCCAACAACCCTTAGGGGATAGAGGAGTGCTACCCATTCAGCGAGCCATCTGAACACACAACTAGGTACGTCACAGACAAACCCCATACCTAACTAAGACCTTGGGTTCTCACAGTCTTCAATGGTGCTCAACACACAGTTACTGTTCTTAGCATCATTGAAATTACCCTATCTAACCAAGTTAATGAATGACCCCATTTCACACAACCCTACATGATCCCCCCATTCCCACGAAGTTCCCTTCAGAAATTCCAAAATATGAAGGGAAGAAATGGAAAGACCCTGGAAATCATATAATGTCTTTCCACTTGTGGTGTTCGTGAATCATCAAAAAACATCATCGATGATACTATTCGGCTAAGACTATTTTACGCACACTAACCAGACCAACCACGAAATGGTATGTAGAGAAACCTTCTACTACACATGGAACCTTTCACACCCTCGCTAATGTGTTTCTCACATATTTTTAGCGACCCATCCACCATGATTCAGGGATGGAATTACTGAAAAATTTTAGACAGACACCAGCTGCCCAGATCTCAAACTATCTCCATGATTGTCGGTGATGCTGTAGATTGTGTAAATCCAAACTCGACGATCGAGTCCCACTAGACCTATTCCTTAAAAATCTCTCTATAGAAATTTCAAAATATGTAGCAAGTCAAAAACCTACATCCAAAGAGGATGCCATCAACAAATCCCAACAGCTCAAGCTGATTTTCATGCAGTCAGGATACATTTATAACATCTTGTCTAATGCCCCATGCCTGCAAACTTATAAATAATTTCCAGGCACATCAAACACTACAGATGGATTGATTGGGTCACTAACCCAAAATAACCTAGGAGGTAGTAGTCCGTACACTAGTTACGTGTATGATCCTAACAAGAACATCTCGCAACCAAGATGCTGTCAAAGTCATCATGCACCTTTGCAGAACATGACCAATAGGGCACAATAATACCATCATTAGCAAGGAGGACCATACCCTCCTGCAAAGGGGACGCAATATGCAGCTAGAAATGACGATGGAAGATCTCCCCCCTAGCAGTCATTTACAAACTAGGGATAGGGGAACCTAGTTCCCTCACTCTTTTGAGTTGTTGAAATTTCCACTCAGGGAGGTTCCTGGTACATTCAATGCTATAGACAGTTGGATCAATTATTTTTCCCAAGGTCACCTAGGCAGTAGTAACTGGTACCTAGGAGACTCAGGGAGTTACCATGAGTGTCGATATTGCAAATGATTTGATCTTCACTTTGGCCCAAGATCACCTAGGCAGTAGTAGTACCATGTGCGTCGATACTACAGACGGTTTGATCCAGCCTTTGGCCCAAGATCTCCTGGGCAGTAGTAGTACAATGTGCATCGATACTTCAGAGGGTTTGATCTAGCCTTTGGCCCAAGATCACCTACGCAAAAATGGTACCATGCGCGTTGATATTGTGGATAGTTTGATCTATTCTTTGCCCCAAGGATGCCTAGGAAGCAATAATCAGTACCCTGGATACTCATACAATTCTACTCAGAACATAACACAACCTTACTATTGTCAAAGTCACACCAGCACTCATATACCAAACAAGGATAAGGAAACCAATATCCCCCATTCCCCACAGAGAATGGACTGCTGCGACAACGTAATGCATCGGCCAATATAATGCAACCTTCCCTGGCTCATCAACAACCATACAACCAAGGGAATTATGACAATCCTCCACATGCTGCAAAAATAAGCTAAGGAGAAAATAAAAGGGAGATCCTAGACAGGGGGCAGTAACCAGCAATGCCCCCCATGATCTCAGTCTAGGGGCAACCCCAACCAAAATCAAAACTAGGAACCAAGTAACAACTCGCAAGGGAAAATTGGAGTTTAGAGTATTTGATCACGAAATCGAAAGCAACACAGTGATCAACACCTCATAATGCCTAAAGGACAATCCACTCATTGACTCCTCTGAAAAAATAATTTTCATTCCCAATAGGTATGTCCTCTCTTATCCTTTGTTCATTCAGCACATGTTTTCAATAATATTTGAATGACAAATATGCTTTCTCTTCAGGTATTTTTTTTTAGTTATTGTATGACAGAACAAATCATCCATTTCCCCATGCACCAAAGGTCCTAGAGTAGGTATCATCCTACCCTTAGCATGATAGAGTCCTAGAAAAAATATGCATATCCTGAAATCATTTCTCCACAGGAAATCAACCATAGGTTCCAAACACCCGACCATGTTTATCATCTCCACACCTTTCACATGATAAACATCCTTGTCGGTCGATATAGCCTCCCCTCAATGGCTTTTGTCACTCAAAGTAGACCACGCATTATAAAATCACGACGCCGTGGCCATACCACCTCAATCCAAGAAGTATTTCATGTCCATTCTTCCACCATGCATCAATTAAATTTTTATCATGTCAAAATAAAACCCCTTTCCTGGACTACCATTTTTTGCAAGTAGATTGAATATGCACCACTACATCTCGCATTTGGCCTACCATACCTCCATCAACATAGCCCATCTGCGATATCTTCCATTTTATTCATCATCCCCAGATAGAGACCAACCAATGGGGCCCCAAACCTCAGCAAAAACACCCTCTTGACATCATTAGTGAGCGAGAATTTTCATGTTTTTGGGGTACCCGCACTATAAGGAAAAGACCTTCTAGTGAATGTTTTTGAGGAACCCCTTATAAAAATACCACAGACATCCGTTTGTAGCAGAGGTTACTAGAGGAGGTTGGCAGGTGGAATTTTTTGTGGATTTTTTTCGTCTATTGTGCTTATCATCCTAAACCGCACCTATTCGTTCAACAAGAGAAAGCACTAGTGCGCAAAAAACATTCGCACACTAGAAACAGTGTGATTCATACAAACTATCCTTATGCATCTTATTACTCTAATGCACTGGTGCTTTACAAATATTCCACACCAGCGCGTCCTAAAAACCCATGCCCAAACTGAAACCGCCCGATGCGGTCTTAACAAACTACACCAGTGTGCCTATAAAACCCCATGCACCAGAATAGGGTTAAATAAATAAAAAATTACAGCCAAAAAACTATATTTTTCACTTTTCAGTGCTCGGGGGCTCTTAAGCACTGGTGCAACTTATCCTTGTCTAAGGCACCCTGAAATCGGTGCTCCCATTGCACTCATTGCATTCACTGTTGTTGTGCATTGCCCACCAATCTCCATTTTGAATTTTCAAAATGGTGGGAAAGTTTACTTTTGCAAATTCTACAGCCAATATGCCTCCTCGACGGCCAAATGTAGTTATTTTTCTTGTTTTTCCATAATTAAGCCTTTTAACAGATTATAATTGTAAATTAGGTTTAAATTAACCGTTTAAAAAAACAATTCCCTGCGGGGTGCGCTCAAGCTGTTCAGCTCGCATCGGTTTACGGTGTTGCCTATAAATTTACAAGCTGCACCAAAACTAGTGCTAACGGTATCTTCACCTATTTTGGGGCGATACCTAAAAATGCACCGTGATATTTTAAAATTTTAAAAAAAGTGCAGTGCAGTCGTTTACCAGGCCACACCATTGACCCTCTAGAATAGTGACAATGTGGTGCGTTGACTGAAATATCTGCCTCGGGGTGGGTAATTTTGTTAGTGCACTGCATTCCAACGTTTCGAAATTGTCAACGGTGCAGTCTGGTAAAATACCACACCGTTGAATATGTAATGATGTTAGTAGTTTAGTGCACTGAACAAACTGTACGTGCCAGGGCATATAGTTTGGTCAGCACATCGGCCTCCCGACATTGGTCCATAGTCAATGGTGCAGTCTGTTATACCACCACATCATTGATTTTTGAAAAATTCCAAGAAAGCGGTGCGCTGAAAAGTTGTAGGTGCACCACCGCTAGTGCACTGCAAATTTTACAGTGCACCACCTCTGGAGCATGACAAGAAAGGATGCACCGTGAGCAGTGGATGCCTATTATTTGTGGCCTATTGAATGTTTTTTTTTTCAGAAAAATTTATATATGTATATTCCTAAATACATGTCTCATTTGATAAAAAAAATGTATTTAATATGTACATCATTAAGAGACATGAAAGGAGAGAAGAGAGGGAACAACAGGAACAATGGCTGGACGAGTATAACATGGTTCGCCTATGGAAGGCACAAGAGAGGGAGAGAGATGCATACCCTCGCCCTATTATAGCAGCTAACGAGGGGCTCTTAAGGCATGTAGGCCTCCTCAAGTTCTATAAGCAGGCTACTTCCCTAAAGGGCCATGATTTTTTTTTGGGACATCTTATCCGTAGGTGGAATGCCCACCTACATGCATTCTGGGTTCGTCCTAACCAGTGGTACATGCCCACTGAGGAGGACATATGTTTCATTATAGGGATATCGAGGAGAGGGGTGGATTTTCCCTCATTCCCATAGGTTCCAGTTGGATATGCAATAGGGAGTCAGTTGGTGTACTTCCAGAGAAACATTAGCGTGGATATACTATCTCCTTCATATTTTCAGGTCTCCAGAGGTCAGTTATGTATTGCTGCATTTGGTGGTGAGGAGGTGAGGTGCCTCTCACATCTAATTTCAACCATTTCACACAACACCAACGACAAGAAACACATTAGTTTCCCGCTTCTATATTATGTTGATTCTTTATTATAGGAGCCAGGACTTGCCAAGTGGTCTCCCATTTTCTTGTGGCAGTTCTATACAGCCTTAGATAGATGTCATGCTAATGTAAAAGGGAGAGCCAACCTCCCTTTTTCTTCAAAGATTTTTATTTTTATTTTTTGAAAGGTTTCTAAAGACGAGGTCTGCTTTTGTTCGGCAACCTCGTAGGTTGATGCTGGATGCATGGATGCACATATGGGGAGAGATGATACCCAACAAGGGCGCAAGATTTTTCTGTGAGGATATCGCATGATGCACTAGAGTTGCTAGCCAGTGTTGAAGAGAGTCCCTTCATTATGGTTCCATGTCCATATGATGATCTGGATTGGCGAGGGTGTGCCAAAATCTTCTTCACAGATGCTGAGCCGTCGAATGATAGAGGTAATATTACTATTTTATTTAAATTTATTCTAACATGTTCTTTAACTTGTTTTTATTAAATTGTGTAATGAAATTGTCTAGTTATTATTGTGTACTTGTATATATTTTTCATACATTGCGTATTTTGATGGTGATTACATGCCAGTGCCACCAAATGGTCTAGGTGTGGATCCTGATAATGATCAGGATATGCCAGATGTTGAGGATCATGAGGCCGGCACAGACAAGCTTGCTCCTGCTGGTGTGCTGGTACCGCCTTTCACTAGGCACAATAGGCTTGATAGTAGATTGAGGATGGAGTTGGGCAACTGACTCTATGTATTGTTTGTTGAGGCGGGAGTCAAGCCTGTTACAATGAGAGAAATATAGGCTGATGGTAGGCTAGTACATATGTGGAGAGGCATGCCGCGTGACATGTACAACTTGATGTGGCATGTAGTAGGAGCTACGGCCTTAGTTACACGACTGAGGAGGGTCCTTGCACGTTATAGGCATGTTTGAGATGCAACGCCACATGATCAACTGTCCACGAGTAGCGATGATGCATCATTTGATGATCACAATCAGGGGAGTGATCAACATTCACCTCGCGCCGCGCCAAATGAGTAGCCTTCACTAGAATCAACCAAAAGTCATCATGGAGAGAAGGATGGACCATCGGTCACGTCGAGTCAGCAGCCTACAGCATCCAATAGTACTCATGATCATGATCAGGTTGGACCATCGACCATGTCGAGTCATCACGATGAGAAACCGACAGTTGATCTTGATTAGCATAAGGCACCAATGACAGATCACCATGCATATGATGTTCAACATGTATATTATTAGCTTGTCAAGGCTGCACCATTGACTGAGAAAGCCTTGACTAGTACTGTTATTGATGATGTACCACCAACTGATTTATGACATTTATATTACAGTTGTATATTTTCGACATATACAGTTATATATATATATATATATATATGGTCCACATATTTTATGTTCATGTTGCAGTTGTACTTAATTTACGTGTTGGTGATTATCATGATGTGTATATTGTTAGGTCATGTTAGATATGTTCATTTACTGTTCAACTTGGAAATAGATGTGTATGTGATAACAGTTATTTCACTGTGAAATGATTGTAATTTTCATTGTAATTGTAATTATACGTGAAATTGTAAAATTGTAATTGTAATTGTAATTGTAATTGTAATTGTAATTCTTTTTTTTTTTGTCAATTTAGTAGTGCCTTGCTATTTTTTATTTATCTTTTGAAAGCAGGTTACAAAAAATATTAAGTCTGTGGCCTCAACCTGCCCATAGGAAACCAGGTCTGTTGGCCACCTTAGAGCATTAAAAGCCATCCAAAACTGAAAAATTTTCATTCTACTATTTGTTTCATGAGATAACTGACTATTTACTCTATTTTCTACGTAGCTATTAGACACTATATTTCTTTGCAGAAAAACAAAATACATATTATATATAGAACAAAGCTCTTATCCATCTGAAGAATCAATCGAGGTTGGGTCCTTTGATGTGGATCCTGGCATATCCACTTGTTGCATCTTTTGGATTTGCTTCTCAAGTATTCCAATACGATCATCAAGTCGACTGATATGATCAGTGGCCTGGTACTATTTGACTTTGATGTGCTACAGCAGAATGTCAATGTCTTGTAACAACTCCACCATTTTTGGTTCTATCTTCTCTCTGTTAGGGTGAAAAATCTGCATAGCCTTAGCTAATAGGCATTTTACAATCCAATAAGTGTGAAATGTTTGATTAAACAGTGATAAGCGACCTTAAGTGTTGCCAGGATCTATAACAAAGTCCATAATTTCTGCTTCTGCTTCATTATCTTCCTCATTGTTCTGAATTTCTGTTTCCCATCCTTGAATTTCCTGTCTGATCTGTGATGAGTTTGCAAGTGAGTAGGTGGATGGGAGGTTCATTAAAACCTCTTCTTTTGTCTTCCTCCCTCTCTTTATGTTCTTATCTTCAGGCTGTAACATCTTCTGTTTCCATTTCTCTGTAGTATTGGCCAAATATTTTCTTGTTTTCCTCTTAACCATGGTGATGAGTTGACTTATAGTAAGATTGAGCTCTAGAATAAGAATAAGAAAATACAAGAAATAGATAACAATTAAAGTTTGAACCTTGTCACCAATAATATGATTTGGATAATTTTGTTTCTCCTTGATAACATAAGACATGTTTACTCCAATAGTAGCAAGGACATCACATTGAACCCAAAAATTATAGAGGTTCTTGATGTAGGAAGAAAACCAGCAAACAGCTGGGACTAGATAGGGACAGAGACAATTTTGAAGGTTATACTTCTGATTAGCCAATAAGTGGTGGCAGGGAGATAGAATAAAATCTAAACAGACTCACATGCTCTTAGTTTGACTCCTACAATTATTGTCAAAGTAAGAAAGAACCCCCCAAAGTTTATAATCGGGGCCACGAAAAACCTTCATGACTTTCCTCCTGCTACGGGTAATAAAAGAAAAAAAACGATAAAACCAGTGTTGCGTAACAGGATTAAAATTAGCTTTCTGCCTACTATGCAAATAATTAGTAAGCATAATAAACTAACAGGGGAAAAGACTCATACTTATGCCATGAATACCACTACAGAATTTCACACCATTCCTTTTTGAATTTGGATTTCCGACCAACCCAACACATATTTTTATAACTAGGCAGGGCCAGGACTTTTTCTTTACCAACAGGTGAGAGTTAATCTGAAAGTGATAGGGATATCTAAAGCAATTTTTGATGAGGTTTAACATAACAAAGTTTTACCAATCTATGCCCTAATTGAAACAACGTTCAAACTCTATCCTAACCAGATACATATCCCATTTTTTGGTAATGAGCATAGACTTTAAATGGAAAATAACATACCCCAACAAAGCAATGAGCCTGGTGTAGGCTATGGTCACCTCCATCCTCACTCGCTTCTTCTCAATTGTTGCCACAGAGGAATGTTTTGTTTTAAAATCAATCTTCTGGTTCCTACACCCTGCCCTCAACTTAATTTTTCCTTCCGGCTCTGACAGCACAGACTGTCTTACCAAACTCAACATCATACCCTTATCTTTCACATGCTTCCATGATCCTGTTATGGATGGCTTATGCATGGTGACTTATTGATGCATGAACAGAGGCTACCACTTGGCTAACTCCATAACCGACGACCTCTTTCATTAAGCACCCTGATCGGGGGAATTGTAATTGTAATTCTAATTGTATGTAAAATATTTGTAAAATTTTAATTTTATTAGTGTGAAATGATTGTAATTATAAAATTGTAATAGTAAGTAAAATTCTAAAATTGTAATTGTATGTGAAATTGTAAAATTGTGATTGTGTGTAAAATATTTGTAAAATTTTAATTTTATTAAATTGAAATCATTTTATTAAAATTTGTAAATTTGTAAATTTGTAAAATTTTAAATAATTGTAAAATAATAAATCTAGAATAATATTAGTTTTCGTAACATAATAAACTTTAGAAAATAATGAAAATAAAATCAGGTAATTTAGAATTATCATTAGTTTATTATGATCTTACATACAAAAAAAAGAACTTTATACAGTACGACATTGTTTTTGAGATCAACATAATTGCAAATTATCAAGTGAAATATTTATTTTAACGTTAATACAATGCAAATTACCCATTAATTCAAAATACATATTTATATAATGTTTTGAAAAACCCATATTAAAAAGTATAATTATTGATGAAATAACACATGTACCATATCACTCTGGGTTCTAATGATCACCCTCATTATCTTCTAGCTCACATGGCATAATAACACTATTGTTGTAAAAAATATGGTTTGATCTAGGGTCATGTCTCAATATGAACCAACAATCCCTATCCAACACATCTGGATAAAAAACCACCTGGTTGTAGTGTTTGGGGAAAACATAGGGCTCCTTAGCTTCATCCCACATCTTTCTAGAGTTGATGCATATTAGCCTTACATATTGTGATCTTCCTTTACATTATTCCGATCAAAGGTGTCCCACCACTTGCACCAAAAAATAACACATTGGAAAGAAAAGAAATCCACTTCAATGATCTCTTGTATATTTTCGACGTAACCTAACATCCCTCGTACTAGGTTTTGATCACTATGGCTAGATTGACTAGATTGATCGAACTCGAAAAGCCAAACTTTTCTTTCAAGTTTTATAGTAACATCATTTCCCCCAAATGGGTATACTTTGACTGATCGTCGAGTCCAAAGAGAGGGGTGGTGGAAGAAAATTTAAGGCTTTCGAAAAAGGTGTCAGTGATATGAGCATAATCATCTAGCTGATCATAGTTTTGGAATGCTTCTAACAACATTGTCTCCATGGAAGTCGTATCCCTTAAGTAATCATCCATACCAACCTCTAGTTTATTGCCTGCATTGCCAACTTGTAAAAAACTAATATTGATGTAGTCATTCCTAATTGGTGAATCTGGATGTAGCAGGAATTGAATCGGTGGTTGATTCAACCATTCTTGGTATCATTCCTCTCCGATTTTTTCTCTAAATTTAGTGTTCTATTGATTTCAAATTGTCGTGGGGTGCAACGAAATATGGTAGATAGGTCTCTCATCATCACTAGAATCCTAATATTTTTTTTAAAAAAAGTATTTGAATATCATTAGTACAAAATATATGATATAAATTGTTAAGCATGTTGACAATATTACATGATTAATTGGTTTGATGTTGAAATAATTACATTAATCAATATACCAAACAATTATAATTATTAAAATCATTTTCCCAAGATTGTGGCTAGAAGATGCGATATTGTTACAATTGGTAGGGTGAAGCGGTTGTCCATTTTCATCTACCAAATGCACCTTATAGTATCTTGCTCCTGATAATACCTTCTGACATTTTGGAGCTATTTGAATATTTTGTGCATCTGAACTCGATTATGAATCTGTATGAACCTGCAAATTTTTATACATTATAAGTTTATTTTAGTTGTGCATGATTGACATGGATAAAAAACATACAATTAGATGATGAAAATATAAATAAAATCTGAAGTAAATATTACGTCTCAAGATGGATAGAGAGAATTTTTCGATGACTATGAGAAATATTATAGAACAAGCTAGATTTTGAATAATTTTCCATTCGATATAATTATGATATCTTCTCCCTGAATTTGAGCAAAATCAAAAATAAATTTTGGTGTACACATCTAAAAGTAATTTCGGTGGCTTAAAAATGGACTTCTTTTATCAGTGTTAATGTATAGATAACTGCACCGGTGCGTTTCAGTTACTTCATACCGGTTTCGTGTTATCAACGAACACATCGGTGTGGTGATATTAAGTGACACGCTGGTGACGAATAACTGCAAATAGAAAAACACAACTCTATTTTCTTGAAGTTAAAAAAAAAGTGGTAAATTGAAAATGGGCAGAAAAATATTTTCAAAAATCTGATTTCATAAAAAAATTCTTTATATACTAAGCACTTTTCATTATTTCACTATTTTTTCAAAACAATTCAGCCAGAGATTTGCAAGAGGCACACCTGGAGCAAGAGCGCATGAGAGTACTGTCGATCAACGAAATATGTTCGAACATAAGTATTTAGACAATCGAAATTCCAAACCTCTGTTGATTGAAACCCTGTAGTATAGAATTTCAAATGATCTCGTGATTAAATATTATTATCTTTTTTACTTTTTTCTACACTTTTTTTTTACGTAGAAAGAAAAAAAATTCAATTTTTTTTTTCATTTTCAGAAACAAAAAAAATAAAATACATTTTTACCCTAAACCATTCATTCTTTTTGTTCCTTCCATTTCTTCTCCCTATTTTTGTGATTTCCGAATTAGTGATTTTCATTTTAGATTTATAGGGTTTGTAATGAAATATATAGGCCTATGACATCCAACCCATGAGACGACTTGCATATTTGGATTCAAATCCATGCCGGCCCTTGCGTGAATTTTTGAAAAACATAATTTGTTTTACCAATGCGCCCTGCGTAACCTAGCGCACCAATGCACTGGATTATCCCAGTGCATCGTGCAAGTACTATGTGATAAAAAATTTTAAAACAATTTTTTTTAATCAGTGCGCCATATGTAAAATAGGGCATCGGTGTGCGATTTCATTATGGTGCACCACACACATGTTGTTTCAGTATATATATATATATATATATATATATATATATATATATATATATATATATATATATATATATATATATATATTATGTTAATCAATGCACCATGTAACATATAACTCATTGCACCGGGACTCATAGTTGATGGAGAGCACCATACGGTGGTGCTTTGTTTTTGCGTTGCGTTTATAAGAATAGGCCACACATCCGTCTCCACAACACCATATGATAAAAAAATAACACTAGACTATTTTTATTATTTTGTCTATGTTAATTAGTGCGGTGGTTAACATATAACGCACCGGTGCTCCTTGTTGCAATAGAGCACCGTACATTGTTTTATACTATTTGGGTGGTGTGTTTAGAATACCACCACTCACTGACATCGGTGCGTACACCATTAAAACAGCACTGGTTTCTTGATATATTTTTTCTAACTTGAAAAGTTGAAATTTTATTTATAAAATATATTAATTAATGATATGGTATAGGTTTCATATTAATAAATAAATGGATGACAAGAGATCAAGTAACAAAATACCGATAACAGATCAAGAAAAGAAAAAAAGGAAAATTATTTGTAAATTCTTTACAAAAAATATTACTTTTGAACTATATGTAAGTTTAACTAATATGTATTGTATACTTTGTATCATTCATAGCCACAAAATGACGAAGTCAATAAGATTATTTCTGATCTAGGACTAGAAGAGCATAAAATCTTGATGGAAAAACTGCAAAAGGATGAATTAGGTGAATGAAAAAATACTATCGATCCAATATGAGTTTATTTCTTTTAATTTTCAATAATAATATACCTAAAATTATTAGATAACATGTTTCAAAAAAATTATTAATTCACATATGTTTAACGTTCTACACAAACCAACAACTCAGAAAAGGAATTTTGCTCTAAGAAGAGAAAAAAAATAGAACATGAAAATGAAAATGAATTGCTCCTTATCTCATCTGGAGTGGTGCTGGAGGTTAAAGAAAGGGTGAAATTTTTTTACAAAAGTTTGAGTGATCTAGTGGAACGAATGTATAGATGTTTTTCCACTTACAATACAAAAATCAATCTAGTGACTCCAAGAACCAAATTTTATCTAAACTACAAGAAGAGTTTCCAGAGAATTGGTCAATGAGACATGTCGGACTTTTACTAGGAAAAATGTACAACAACAAAAAAGAAGGGATGAAAAAGTGATATTCCTTTAATTTTTTTTCTAGAATTATTTATAAATATCAGTTTTGTTATATTTACTTTTCATATATCAATATAAAAATTAAATAATTTATCGTCATGTTACATTTTCAGGAAGATTATGAAAATCTCAAAATATGAACAAGCTGATATCAAAAATATGCCAGTAGGAATGTCCAAAAAGGTGTACAAGAATATGGTCAAAGAAATGGACAAAATTACATCGCAGGAGGAGCCATCTCAACAACAACGTGCTTGAAACGTAATATGTAATCATTGAAATTTTCAATCATTAGGTACAATAAATAAACAATTTAGCATTAAATATTAACTTTCAAGTACCTTCTTGCAGAAAAGAAAATAAAATGGAACCCATTCAACACATAAAACAAGATGACAAGGAAGAAAAGGCTTGATATCTAAGTTTGTGAGTAATTGTTACTTCCTTATAACAACTTAACTAGATTTCATTTTTGTATATTTTAAGTTGTTTTAAAAAAATCATCATTGAATGTCTTCAAACAGGTGCTAACATATAAAGAAGAACCATCAGGTGAATTGGTTGAAATTAGGTTAAATATGGGTTGTGATTATATGTTGGCATATCAGAAATTCATTGTGGAATTTGTAAGCATGTATCAATCTTTTTTTACTTAGCTCCATCTACAATTAATATAACATAAAAATATTTTATATTAAATATATGATTTATTATGGGGTATAAAACTTGTGGTAAACAAAGTATGGAACTGTGCCAATAGATGAAATCTTGAAAGATGGCATACTACAAGGTTTTGAAATGATGTCTATAGTTCCCAAGTGAAGTGTTGCTATGGTACGCCAATTCTTTTCAATTTACATTGATGTATATTATTTAACATTGCAATTTTCATTATTCTCACCAATGCATGTACACTCATTACAGTTTATTTTTATGTTTGTAGATGGAAGGTGAAGAATAAAACAATCAACATCATGAACAAAACATTCCTAAAAATAACCCAAGTAATTGAAGTAACTCGAGCAGTGACAACGGTTCAAGCGAAGAATGATGATCATTATGTTTGGATATCAAAACAAGGAGTTGTATTTTTTGAAATATTTGTCTATGAAATCAAACATTTTGTTTAATGTAATGGACATAGTGTCCCAATTGAAACACAAAGGGATACCAATAACTGTCCCATTTTGTATGACAAAGCCTGTCTTATATATATATATATATAACATATTCTATTGTGTTCTCCATTGTTGCTGTGAAATGTAACACCAGTGATTAAATATTATAATGAAGAGATGTGAAATTTGATGATATGATATAAAAAATTATCCAAACATCACATTCGAATGCATTAATAAAAATCTAATTGATATTAGTACTGTTATAAAATATGTGTCATCTTTTGATGAATAATGAATTTAAAAAAATAACAATAATTGTGATATGATATAACAAATTAATCAAAACATCACATTTAAACGCATTAATAAAAATTTAATTAATATGAATATTGTTACAAGATGTGTCGACTTTTGATGAGTAATGAATTTTAAAAAATCACAATAAATGCACTGTCACAGGTCCATGTCTCTAAAAAATAGAAAATGAACACCAGTGCATGTCATTTATTGAACATCGTTGTGTTTGTATGATACAGAGCACTGGTGCGTTTCTACGACCTATAGGAACCACACAAATACTAATACCAATTATAAATCTCGGTGCATTTGTGCGATAGTGCACACCAGTGCATTTATGTGAGATTACACACTGGTGCATTTGTATGACCTATGGGCATTGCAAAAATACCAATACCAATTATAAATATCGGTATGTTTGTTCGATATTTCTCACCGGTGCATTTCTATCAGAATACTTATCGGTGCGTTGATACGACCTATGGGCACCACACAAATCCCAAGACCAATTAGAACGGCCCCGTGTGTTATATCACCAACAATGTGCCCAGTGCAGTTTTAAACCTTAATGGCCTGGTGCATACACCTTCGACCACCCCGGGGCAACCGTCTATATGACACACACTGGTGCATTGAAAAGTTAGTAGCACACCGATGAAAAAAACATTCGTAATAACCTCTGGCTGCCTAGGTTTTATTTATTTGTGTTGAAATTCTGTTAAAAGCTCTGCCAAAACCTCCGTTACAGAAAACAAATGTTGTAGCAATTATTTTTTTGACAATTTTGGCCAATTTTATAACACTAAAAACCTCCTTTATAACCTCCGTTAGATGGTATTTTCCTTGTATTTCCATCTCTATGTTTTTTACAATCCAATAACATTTTTTCATTTTGTTGGAAAGTGTACAAAGATATCAAACGGTGAATAGCCCCCCACTCATCCATCGATTTTTCTCCCATGGCAACAGTCCCTAGTCACCCTTGGTTGGAGCATCACACCTTTCATGCAAAGCCACCATGGAATTCATAACCAACATATACCCACCCTGGACGTCCTACCAACTCCAGGGATTTCCTCATCAGAAGTAAGTTATGACTTCCGCCAAACTTCTTTTTTCATACTCCAACCTTGGGCCACTGAACTCCCATCATCATTTTTCAGCCATCCCTCACCATCATGCCTATGTTAAACTTATCAAATCAAAGACACTAGTCCCTTGCATCAGTAGCTCTCTCATTTGGTTAAGGCTTCCCTTTTGTCAACTTCAACACCCATTCTCCAAATAGGAAGCACTACCTTGGATGGATCCTCACCTCAATAAGAGCATCATCTGGTGGCATTGTGGAAATCATCATTGCCCGTAGATGTCATCAATCCTCCAAACATTCGAATACAACACAAGCTTTCATGTCAATATGATATCGTGCTTTACAACCAATGAACTTTTTTAGATTGGTTGAAAACCCGTGCCATTATAAACATCTCCTTCAACAATGCTTACAAGGGAAGGTCCCAGTCATAAAATCATGCATACAATGAGAACTTATATGCCATACAAATATTACTCATGTGGGCACCGGATTCAACCTATTTTCAAAGAAAAAATACCCCGAAGGGCATCTACGATCATCGTCATCAACCAAATCAGCAGATCGCTACCATATCAGTGACACTGGAAGAACCTTTATTTGTTAGATAGATTTGTTTACCTAGCCAAAGCATTACGAGCACGGTACATGCCTGCCTCATAAAAAAATTGTATTTATTGTACCGTATTATTTCTTGTAGATTTCTGACAGAACATGGTCACTCTTCTACCCATTGTAAGGGGTTTCCAACATTAGGCTGTACATAGGTTTCTCTCTCTCAACACAGGTTACATAGAAAAGAAACTATAATGTATTTCGACTATACATTTCTTCCTAGACCTCACACATTAGGGGGAAATTGTTATCATTTGAAAATTGGACAAGAAAAATGACAATATTAAAGGTTAAGAAGAAGGATTTACATCGCCGAGGAACATTAGAGGATTTGAATTTTTTTTAAATCTCTAATGTGAGGAGGAGAAAATCAAATTAGACACCAAAGACAAAGGCAAAATGCATCTTGTGCACATTTTTCTTCGATAAGCACGTTGGTCTTCGTCGCTTTCCCTGAAAAAGTTGCGCAGTCATGGGAGTGGCAGAAGTCACTATCTGAAACTACTTGACACACTTCAGGAAATGATCCTCCACTTGAGGTCAGCCAAGGAAAGTTGCCTAAGTAACCTAGGGACCTCAAGTGAGCACACAAAGGAATCAAGTGGGTACACAAAGCAATCAACCCTCTCTCTTGGTTCACAATCCATAAGTGTACCAAGAGAGGGAAGAAGGATTTGAATTTTCCTATAAATTGGCACCGTGAGAAGAAAAAAATGAGAACACATTGTTATGCTGGCCAAATTTCCCATGAGCAAGTCAGCAGTGTGTAATATAGAGCATCAGTAGAGTTAGAGGACTCAGTTGTTATCCACCCAACAACTTCAATCACTTTAGATAAGAGAGAGGCCTTGTGGCATCAGTTCAAGGGTAAAAGGGGTCCTTGTACTAGGTCTTAGAACTCCATAGTTCTAAGGATCCTTTGGAAAGTGTGTAATGGTTTATCTTATCTTTCTTACTAACAGCAGTCAATAAGAGGGGACCTTATTTCACCATTTCATTATTGTCTCATTTCACTCATTGTGAGATTTTGTTTTAGTTTTAGTTTTGTTTTATTTTTTCTCCTTATATGCATCATACTACAATCCATAATTTATTGTGTTTTATATATATTAGCATGTGTTCACTAACCTGCTAACCATATTTTCTGCTTATGACCATAGCTTGTAGCTGCAACCATTCCTACCAAGCACCGGTGGATTGTTACACTTGTGCACCAAAACCACAACTATAGTGGGGACAGTAGATACCCTTGTCTAAGGCCACACTCACCTATAAAAAATGAGGGTACAGACCCATTTAATAGAAAAGAGAATGAAATCAAGGAAATATAACTCATAATCCAATTGCTGAATGTTAAATCAAACCCTATATGTGCGAGGACCAATTATGTGTATATATATATATATATATATATATATATATATATATATAAGGCCTTAGATACGTCTATTTTCAAAATAGAAACCCCTCTTAAATGAAAAATATTCATGCCATGGATCCCTTCCTAAGCCAACACTATGGCCTCATGTATTTGTCTCCCCACCAAAAATGAAAATTGTTCCCTAGAGATCACATTGGAGAGAATAGGCTTAAGTATGCAAGCAATGAATTTTTAAATAACCTTATAAATGCAGTTATGAAGGGATATATGGTAGAATTGTTTAAATTTGATAAGAGAGTCCACCTTGGATATTAGTGTAATAAATGTATAGTTGAAGGAATAGTGTATCATACCTGAAGCTATAGACTCCTAAACAACCCTAAGAATACCAGCAATGATGATCTCAAAAATATCAATGAAGAACTCAACCAATCAATTGTCTATACCTATAGACTTTTCTATCTGAAAACTAGATAAAACAACCAAAATTTATTCTTTGGAAACCAGTTCCATAAAATTCTCATTATCATTTACAAATGCATAACGATAGAAGATAAATGTTTTTCTGAGGACTTCAGGAATAGAGGTACCCTATGGCGACTTAAAAAGGAAACTAAAATGAGAAAAATCCAAATTTTTCATCTCTTCAAATGATGAAACATAATTATCTTCTTGATTTTTTAACTTCTAAAAAGTGTTGCCCATTCTTCTACCTTTTGTGGAAAACTTTGAGTTGTCATCCATTTCCTCAAGGGGCACAACCAAACTATTTACATGTCATATAGCTTCTTGGTAATTTATAATTTATTTCCATTGCCTTCAAAATCAACAACTATGGATTTTTTTTCCTCCGATTCGTGATCGAATTCCTCATCCTCAGAGATGTTTCTGAGAGCCTCTTCACTAGCCCTAAGTTGAAAATAATCCTAAGATATTTTGGGAACCGAATAGGAGATTCTAGCCTATTTTCCAACTTTAATACTGGTCACAAATTATGGAGCTGCACAAGATCCAACCAAGGGATCACAAAATTTCCTAGAGGATTTGACCAACTTTATATAGGACTCATCCTTGAGTGATGTAGTATTGAGCTTGAATGGGACCAGAGGTTTCCTTCCCTATCCTTTCAGCTCCAAATAAATAGGAGAATTATTTGAACCTCCAACCTCACCTAGCCATTACTTCATAAGGGGCAAGGCACCCACAATCTGTTAAAAAGGAAGGAAACAATATAATATTTTAGCGATCATTGCTAGACAAGTTTTGTTGTTCCTCCAAGTAGGCTCAAGTTTAGTTGGAGAAACATCAATAAGATTATGAGCCCTTATATAGTCAGAGAATAAGTATGAATGAGGATCAACATGTAGTTTTAGTCCCTAGATTTTTGCAATCCCAATAGAGAATTTTAAGTCGCAAACTACAATAATATTGTTTTCAGTAAGAAATGAAGAATTAGTAAGAGACTCCAAAAAATTATTTTTTTCCTGTTGGTGACCATAAATATTTAGGACCAGAACATCTATGTCGAAATATGAGGAGCGAAAGGAATGCATCGGAGTCAATTTCATTCCCGAAGATTCAAGCAGTTTGTGTTGGAAAAATACTGGGGGGTGGGGGGGGGGGGGGGCGGGGGCGTTGAACCGGTATTTACAATAATCACAATATTTTATTTTCATTCTATTGATTTCTATATGTGACTATAGTTAATCCAACTAGCGTATGCATGCGGTTTTTGTAAATGAAATATGTGTATACCCAGATAACTTTAATGTTCAAATAAATCTTCACATGCTTTACTTATCTAAGATCATCAACTATGCATTAGACATTTACGTAGTAGATATGTGAAGTAATAACAGAGTAAATCGTCACACAAAATACATCACACATGAACATGAAGATATCAAGTTGGACACCCAAGTCGGTAGAAAACCACCATTGGTGTCATCTCTGTCTTCAATATTTATTATATAGAAAACTTCTTACAATATGGTACTGATGCAGACTCATACCAATACGCAGGCACCCACCTGCAAACTTATTTTGTTTTCCAGCTGTTACTGGAAGGGAGCTCCAACCCCCTGATCTCATTTACCATCTACTACAAGAAGGGAGCTTCAACCCCCTAAATTGATCACCATCTTCTACTGGTAGGAAGCTTCGACTTCCACACTAAAGTATTCTACCCTTAGAACCACTGCAGACCACATTTCTTAAATTTTTAGACTTGATCCAACAGCTTTAACACAACACCATTTGTAGAACAATGTTAATAACCATAGACAAATCTTTAAATAGAACAGTGAGATCACTGTAACCATATCACATCATTAAACCCATAATTTTTTATTGACACACATAATCAACTTCAACCCTGATCATTCATACAATAAACTGTATACACTACTTCACTTATGGTAACCTACATGTACACGTGCTTTTATTTGGAAAAGTTGAGTATATATATTTATATATTGAAATTAGAGATCTGAACTGATGTAGAACAAATCAGATACATTCAAGCACACTCTGTTAGATTTACAGAACCCTTATTCAATTAGCAACATCATTCATTCTTAATCAACCAAACACTAAACATCCTTATACATAATCAATTAGCAGTATAAACAATATTTAAACAATCCAAATCTACATGAAGATTTCATTGACAAACATCAGAAATACAACACAAATTCTAAACATTTTCTTTAGAAATCTTTAGAAAAACCCTAACTTCCATGTGTGTCTTTTTTTAAATGAACCCACGAGTATACATTCTTTCACCATGACAAATCAGCATGTAAATCTGTAAATATTACACGACTACGTAACACTTCAAAGAAGAAAAATTGCTCATATCATATCATTTACTTCAGAAATTATAAGTCATACCACATATCTAAACAACTCATAAACATATCATGCAAATACATAGCCATTTCAGGTCTAGAGATCTTGATGCATTAGTGCATCAAAATATCTAATCTATCATTCGAATATAGCTCAATTCAAGCAGATATACTTTAGACTAAAGTATTCATTCAATTCTCATTCACATGGACACCCTTGCACTATGATTTTGTCCTCATATAGATTGAGCTTTAGCAAATACCATGATCCAAAAACTACACAAGTTTCAGTGGTATTCTTGGACGTGATCAAATAACTACTATTCCGCTCAATATTGTGGGATAATACCATGGTAAAGACCCTTGGTATGGTTAAAATTATTGCACCAACATATACACGACTTTGCTTCTTTGTACCTGTGTGTATACATGACATTCCTTCACCAAAAATACATATAAACTAATTCTGGATGTATACTTGGGTTCCCTTCATCAAACCTGCGGGTATACGTGAGTTCCCTTCATCAAACCTACGTATAAATCTTGAAACTTTACCTTCATAATTCCTCTATCAATGACTGGAATTCCTTTCTGTTTCACATCTAAACTAACCTATAGATAAATCAATTTACATCTTCAACAAATAGGTTGCTACAAAAAGGAAATTAATCGTGTAGGTTATCATCAAGGACAACCTATTACATCATAATGCCAACAATCACCCCCTTTGGACTTGATGGCAACCATGTTTGTGTTTGATCACCACAACTTGTAGATACCTGATAAACACATCAATCATAAGCATTATTCAAACACCACGTTACTCTCCCCCTTTGAAATCAAGACCAAAGGGTGAATCGATATAGGAATGTTGAGATCTGTGCTGCACTATACAAACCATACTCCCTGTGACCACATGTTGTAACTTCAAAACATATTTGTAAGACTCTAAAACCTTTCCTATCACCAAGGATGCATGCATACATCAATTACCCAACCAAGTGGGGTTACATATTTGATTCAAGCACCCAACCAAGTGGGTTTACAAATTTGAAAAAGTCCCTATATAACTGAATATGAAAATATTAACATAGAAGGTCTCAACATGACCCTTACATCAAATTATAGACATGACATTATAACCAAGACCAAAGGACCTCAATAGAGAGAGATCATCAAAAACACTTTAGTAATCAACAAAATTCCAATAATGCATTATATCTAGCATGGCTAATGCTCCCTTTAAACCTATGCATCCTCAACATTTTCAAAAACCAATTTATCAAAGCATCTTCATCAAGTAGACAAATGAAAGGAAATGTAAACCAAAACCACAAACTATACCCAACAACAGTTGAGCAACAATGCCAAACCATAGATGTTACTGACAAAGACTGTTATGAAGGCTGACCCATGGATTTTATGACAGAAGGAGCCATGCACGACTGTATAGAGTGAAACTCACATATATATGTGACTATTCGTCATGAAAACTGTGTACCAAATTTAATCTTCTGAAATCAAATAGATCAAATAAGTGAGGGAGAGACAACTCTTAGCTTCTCTCTGAGATATTCAAATGATTCTCTGGTAAGAAGTTTAGTAAATATGTCAGCAACTTGTTCTTTGTGTTGAAAATGAAACAAGATGATGGAGCTTAGTGAAAAGAAGTCGCCTTCACTAAGTGGGCCCGCAGGCTATTTTTGGCGCAAAGTCTATTTTTAGATTCATGCCTATTGAGAGTGTGGACTATGGTCTAAGAGTTGACCGTGCGGTAAAGGTTCAAAGGCCAGGGATAAAAATAGATGGACCTCTATTTTTAGACATTTGGCGGTTTCTATTTTTAGACTGCCGGGCTAAAAATAGAACAGTCAAATATTATTAACCCTTAATAATATTTAGACTATAAACATTATCTTATCCTCTTGGAGCACTTCAGTTTGATGCTTGGATGTGGCACATGCAGCTGAAAGAAGGAAATACAATTTTCCCAAGGGTTATTTGAGCTATTGCATGGTTGAATTCATTTAGAACTCATGTGGCAGAGTTTGGTGGAGTTGATGAGACAGTTGGTGGAGTTGTGTTCGGTTTAACTTAGTTGAACTAGTTGTATTTAGTCTAACTGATAAATACACCAGTGATGAGTGGTGTGAATTAATTATTAATTAATTCACTAATTATTAACTCATAAATCAACTAAAGAATACATCAGTTAACTGCAATGCATGGACAGTTCAGTGGAGACCAGTGTTAGAGGTGGTGAAAGGGTGAGTCTACTATCAGTTGTGACTATAACTATGCATGAGATTTGCACACACATTGATTGAGATTGCCAATGAGGATTGCACAAGATGGGCTAGTGGGATTCTAACGGATCCATCATTATTCACCCGGATTGCGAGAGTGTGCAGGATTTGTGGATGAGTTTTGAACCCGTGACTTGTTCAAAACTAAGCTAGTTTGTGTGTAACTTTTGGAGATAGTACTGAGTACTTGTGAGGAGTATTGTGATATGTATTGTTACATGTTCTCTTCTATTATAATATACGTATATTTGGGGGCTTACTAGGATAAGCTCTATTACATATTGTGTTATATGTGTGCTTGATTATGTTTTAATGTGTGCATGCGACTGCTTCTATTTCCGCAAATTGATGATCAATTGTAGAAGAGGTTATGTATTATGCATGAAGCTTAAATAGTGTGTAATCAGGATAATCTCGGCGAATAATTCAGCTATTATTCAAATTTATACATGGTATCAAAGCGAGAATTGATCATCGGATCTATTACAGTGATTACAATTTATTTCGGTAGACAGAGTCTGTAAGCGAGCTAGGTAGCCTCTGGATCCATCCTTTCTTTGAAAGGCGATATATATAGTAAATTCCCCTACAGTCGATCTCTATGCTAGAAATACTTTGTTCTCACATTAGATCGGAAGCGGTTGAGTTTTGAGGTGGTGGAATTCGAATTTTGCAGCAGTTTGTTTTCTTGGTGTCGAAGTTGAAATGTCTTTCAACGGATTGCGATTGGAGTATGCCCTTGAGGGCAGCTTGAATTATGTTTCATGGAAGGATAGGATGGAGGCGGTATTATATGATAACGGGCTGAAGGAGTTCATAGATGCTGAGGTACCAAAGCCTACTGATGTTGCTCAAGTTGAGGCTTGGCAAAAGAAAATGGAAAAATTTCGAAGGATTCTGTTGGAGGGCGTGAAGGATCACATTGTATCCAGCCTGCATGGAAAATATTCTCCATACTTCATGTGGAAAGTGTTGACAGATTTATTCCAAAGAAAGAGCGACCAGAGGAAGTTGGCGCTCAAGGATAAACTCATAAACATAAATATGGAGAAAGGCGACAGTATCGCAAAGTACCTCACGAAGTTCACCCAATGCAGGGATGAGCTGGGAAGTCTGGGGGTGACTGTAGATGATGAAGAATTGGTGGAATTGGCTCTCCTTGGTCTTCCGAAGAGTTGGCATTCCTATCAGGACTCTGTCAATGGTCGGGAGAAATTGCCAGGATGGGAGCGACTTTGGTCGGATCTCATGCAAGAGGAGATAAGGCGGAGTACCAGGGACGGACCTTCATCAAAGGCACCTGATGAAGAAAATTGCGCTTTGGCTGCCAAAGAAAAGAAGGGGACGAGCAAGAAAGCTTCTCATTCTGGTGCGAAAGGCAAGAAGCAGGAAATGTCCAAGGTGAAGTGCTTTCACTGTCACCAGCACGGACATTATGCCACAAATTGTCCGCAAAAGAAGAAAAATAAGAAGGCTGTTGGATCTGCAGCGGGAGAGGCCTTAGCCTCGCAGTTTGAGCTAGATTTTTCATTGATCGCATGCTTGGTCTCACGTGTGATGGGATTAGTATGGTTCTTGGACAGTGGTGCGTCTTTTCACATTACTGGAGATCGAGATTTGTTTTCAGATCTGGATGAGAAAGATCTTGGAGTGCACATCGAGATGGGCGATGATGGTAGATACAGTGCGACCAGTATCGGTACCATTTCCTTTGAGAGGGAGTCTGGTAAACCCTTCGTATTGAAGGAAGTTTTGCATGTTCCAGGATTGATGAAGAATCTGATCTCTGTGGCGATGTTGGAAGACAAGGGGTATGATGTGGTCTTCAGCGAAGGAAAATATTTCCTGCGCAGTAAGACAACTGGAGAGACCTAGAAGATAGGGGTTCGAGTCAAGAACCTTTATCAGTTGCAAGTAGATGGCTGCGCAGCAATGGCATGCAAGGCGGGAGAAGTGGTGAGCCGGGATGATGAGGGCGAACTGTGGCACAGGAGATTGGGCCACCTTCACCATGGAGCTTTGAAGATACTGCAGCAGATTTCTATTGGGCTTCCTAAGGGCACTCTTGCGCAGTCAGATCAGTGCAAGGGGTGTACCTTGGGAAAATTTGTGAAAGCCACCTTTCACGAGAAGGATAGTCGCGCCACGACGATCCTTGAGAGAATTCACACAGACGTGTGTGGACCTTTCTCAGTAGCTTCGACAGAAAAGCACATGTACTATGTGATCTTTGTTGATGATTATTCTTGGAAGTGCTGGATCTTCTTCATGCAGAAGAAGAGCGAGACATACTCAAAGTTCTGTGAGTTCAAGGCGCTGGTTGAGAAGGAATCGGGGAAGCATGTGAAGGCTCTTAGGAGCGACAATGGTGGTGAATTCATCTCTGCTGAATTCAAGGACTTTTGCAGCGTAGAAGGAATTTGGAGAGATCTCATTACACCTCATAACCCACAATAGAACGGGGTTGCTGAGCGGAAGAACAGAACGATCGTGGGTGCTGCACGGGCGATGTTGCATGATTAGGGCCTACCCATTCACTTGTGGGTGGAGGCATGCAATACTACAGTATATGTGCAGAACCGTTGTCCTCACAATATACTTGGCATTAGTACACCGGAGGAGGCGTTTTCTGGCAACAGGCCTGATATTTCCCATTTGAGGATTTTTGGTTCACCTGTCTACATTCATGTGATGAAGGATGCCAGGAAGAAGCTGGAGCCGACCGCAGAGGTTGGGATATTTGTGGGGTACACTGATACACCCCACAACCATCGAGTGTATTTGCCAGACAGTCGCAAGACTGTTGTGCGATGGGATATCAAATTTCACGAGGAGAAAGCCATGAAGTGTTCGCTTGAGAGGGAGCCAAACTTGCATGCAGATGAGGAGATATTAGTTCCTAAGGATGAGCTTTAGGATGTGGATCATCCACATGAGGAAGTTCATGGAGTGGAAGAGACCACTCATGTAGTGCCAACCATCAGAGGGCGCAAGCGCACTACAGAAGCTGAGTGACTGGCTCAAGATGCAGAGAAGGTTGTAGGACCACCTACAGCACAGCACAGACAGAGACAGTCACGGGATCAGTACACTAGATACATGGCTCTTGTGAGCAAATATGTCGTGACAAAGCCATCCTCTTTCAAGGAAGTTGTGGAGGACCCCGTATGGGTAGATGCCATGGTGGAAGAGTATGATTCGATTGTCAGAAACAGTGCATGGGATATTGTCCCAAGACAGGAAGGGAAATCAGTGGTGGGTTCGAGATGGATCTACAAAGTGAAGCAGGCAGCTGACGGGAGTGTGGAGAAGTACAAGGCAATATTTTTTGCCCGAGGCTTCTCATAGATAGAGGGGATCGATTATGAGGAGACCTTTGCACCTGTCACAAGGTATTCTTCCATACGGACGATCCTTGCTCTCTCAGCGCAGATGGGATGACACATTCATCAGATGGATGTGAAGATTGCGTTCCTGAATGGAGTCATTGAGGAGGAGGTGTACATAGAGCAGCCCGAAGGTTTCAAGATCTTCAGCAGTGAGTCGCATGTGTGCAGACTCAAGAAAGCACTGTATGGGTTGAAATAAGCACCTCGTGCTTGGTACACATGGATGAAACCGTTATTTTCTGGGACTTGGATTCTGCCTCCAGAGTGAGGCGGATCTAACCTGTACCAGAGTGGTGGAGGGTGGTTTACGATCATTGTACTTTATGTAGATGATCTAATTCTTATGGAGTGAAGGTGGTGATACTTTCATGCAGAGAGGATCATCTTGCTAGAGAGTTTGAGATGAAGGACTTGGGCCTCCTTCATTATTTCCTGGGATTGGAGATTTGCTTGGCTACTTGATGATGGAATCTTTGTTTCTGAGCTAAGTATGCCCCAGGAAATCTTGGAGAAGTTCAACATGCATGTTTGCAAGCCTGTTGTCTCCTCTTCCTGTGGTTGGAGGAAGGAAATTGGAGGAAAGAGGATGCTACTTCAGCGGAGGTAGTGGATGCCACTGTTTTTCGACAGTTGGTGGGGTCGCTTATGTATCTGGTCAATACACAACCCGATATATGCTATGCTATTAACCAAATTTCGCAAGCTATGGTTAAGCCTACCAAGCTCTTCTGGAAGGCAAGCAAGCATGTATTTCGTTATCTTAGAGGCACATCGGGATATGGTTTGTGGTACAGACAGGAGGATGAGGTGAAGCTATGTGGCTTCACGGATGTAGATTGGGTAGGGAGCCCAACGGACAGAAAGAGCACATCTGGAGGGATCTTCAATATCGGGTCGACAACAGTTTCTTGGTACAGCAAGAAGCAAAGATCCGTGGCACTCAGTTCAGCAGAGGCTGAGTATATGGCAGCAAGCTTGGCTGCATGCGAGGCCATATGGATGAGGAAGATCCTGGTTGGGTTGTTCGGGTCACACTTGGAGCCTACTGTGATTTATTGTGATAACTAGAGTTGCATTAAACTCTCGGCTAATCCAGTATTTCATGATAGATCCAAACACATCGACATCAGGTACCATCATATCAGAGATTGTGTGCAACGGAGAATCATGTTACTTTCATACATTCCCACGGAGGATCAGGATGCTGATATCTTGACGAAGGCGCTCACCAGGAGCAAATTCGAATACCACAGAGGCAGGATAGGGGTTGCAGATAATCCATATCTTGTTGAGAGGGAGTGTTTAAAATGCAAAAAGATGATGGAGCTTAGTGAAAAGAAGCCACCTTCACTAAGTGGGCCTGCAGGCTATTTTTGGCGCAAAGTCTATTTTTGGACTATGTCTATTTTTAGACATATGGATCATGGTCTATGAGTTGCAGGATGTTATTTATGGATGATTGGTCGAGTTGGTAAATATATATGGACCTATATTTTTAGACTGTCGGGCTAAGAATAGAACAGTCGAATATTATTAACCCTTAATAATATTTAGACTATAAACGTTATCTTATCCTCTTGGAGCACTTCAGTTTGATGCTTGGATGTGGAACATGCAGCTGACAGAAGGAAATACGCTTTTCCTAAGGGTTAGTTGAGCTATTGCATGGTTGACTTCATTTAGAACTCATGTGGCAGAGTTTGGTGGAGTTGATGAGACAGTTGGTGGAGTTGTGTTCGGTTTAACTTAGTTGAACTAGTTATATTTAGTCTAATTGATAAATACACTAGTGATGAGTGGTGTGAATTAATTATTAATTAATTCACTAATTATTAACTCATAAATCAATTAAAGAACACATCAGTTAACTACAATGCATGGACAGTTCAGTGGAGACTAGTGTTAGAGGTGGGTGAAAGGGTGAGTCTACTATCAGTTGTGACTATAGCTGTGCATGAGATTTTCACACACATTGATTGAGATTGCCAATGAGGATTTCGTAGTACAAGCTAGTGGGATTCGAACTTGGATCTCATCATTATTCATCTTGGATTGCGCAGTAGAGGCAGGCAAACTTGTGGAGGAGATTTGAACCTGTGACTTGTTCATTATCTGAGCTAGTTTGTGTGTAGCATGTGAGATAGTGCTGAGAGCTGTGAGAGCTTTGTGCTATGTATTGTTACATGTTCTCTATCATTATAATATACATATAGTTGGGGGTTTTAAGCTGTATGCTTTCCCCATTACATACTGTGTTATATGTGTTCTTGATTATGTTTTAATGTGCGCATGCGACTGCTTCTATTTCCGCAAATTGATGATCAATTGTAGAAGAGGTTATGTATTATGCATGAAGCTTAAATAGTGTGTAATCAGGATAATCTCGGTGAATAATTCAGCTATTATTCAAACTTCTACACTTTGGAGGGAGCATACTCCAATTTAACCTTTTTTCTCAAGCACTTGTTCTCATAAAAAGTGATACTTTATAAGAATGTGCTTGGTTTTGGAATGCATAAAATAATTTTTTGAGATACTGATGGCACTTTTATTATCACATAGGATGGATATGGGAGGAGAACATTTAATTTGAATATCTTGTAATGTATGCATCATCCAAATAATTTGTGTGCAACATGATGCAGAAGCCGCGTATTATTCTTATGTTGTAGATAAGGCTCTAAAAATTCATGAAAAGTATTGTAGCGACACAATTTTGCTACTGTTCAACTCTAAAAAATTTGTTGTATACAGATTCACCCACACTGCAATTTCCAAGATTTCTCCAATGGAAGCTACTATTACATACAAGAATAAAATAGTTTGCACACCACAATCCCTTAACCTAATTTATTTTTAAAGAAACAAAATTAAGGCTCTCTCACATTTTTTTGGCCCTCTTTTAAGGGAGTCAAGTCAGTACAGACTCTGATACCATGTTAGAAAAATTGAGAGACAACAAAGAGAGAAATTAAACACACAATACCAAACACTATATTCTTATTGAGCAAATAACAAATTACATATATTGTTGTAAATCACAAATTTCTAGATGACAAGATCGTAAAAAGGTGAATCTATGATTCATAAAAGAACTCGCAGATATAGGGAAATAATTACTTCTAGAATTACACCTAGAGTCTCACACTGAAAACTCAAAGCAAATTGGAAGTAATAAAAACATTACTTCCTATATAATTAATTTTATGTTTTTTATTTTTTTTAAATCCATTCAACCATGATTGTTAAACATTCTTGTCAGTGTTTCATGATCAAAGTGAGAGACATTCTTGTCAGTGTTTCATGATCAAAGTGAGAGATGATTTATGATTCTCTCAGATTGTTGTCCTCAATTAAAAATATGAATAACATTGTTGACATCGAAGTAAATTTATTTAACTCATTGTCAACTATCAACACCAACTGGAAATGGCACAGATTTATGGGATCCTTGGAAACATTAATTCAAACATTGGAGATGGACAAACTTGCACTAGGTTTATATTCATTCATGCTAATTTATTGACATAAATCAAAGTAGTTGATGCTTAACTGAATGAAAATGTTTTTAGCTTTGTTGTTTTTTCATGTGAAATTTCATGTGCATGCTGGGATACTAATCAATTTCCTGTGAAATTTCCTATGCAAGGTCGGAAATTGATCAATTTCTTATGAATATTATAAGGAATGTGAGTCTCTACTAGATCATGGTTGGTTCTGCTAATTTTATTGAGAATATTATTTCCTCGTGATTGAAATAATGTTCTAATACACTTTTTTGGTTTCCATTTAAAATTATTTTATATTTCTCCTCATCAATCAAGTCTTTGTGCAGGGTGGGCTTGCACCTAGTGGGTTCAACTTTGGGTATTCTATCATTTTAGTTTTTAGTTTTTGTACTTGTCAAACTCAACTCATCTTACAAACTGCATCTACTTCCTAAGAAATAATATACTTATATTTATTAATTATTTTTTTAAGTTTTCACCTCAATTATTGAACTTCAATTTCTAGAAATATAATTATTTGGATAAGGTGTTGATTTGCGTCTCGGGAATTACTTCCTTGTCATGTTGGTTAAATGACCATATTATGGTTGAGGCTCCAGTTCGCAATTTTTTTTGCCTTTAGAGATGGACCATTTCAAGGCGTTGATGTGGAAGTAATCTAGTTGTAGTTGCGTATCTGACTAGTTGAACAAATTTATACAATATGTTAAATTTGTTCTTATTTTCTAAATCTGCAGACTTTGATGAGCCGTTAGTGTTGATAGTTCAATATCTTTGATCTTTCAAGATCTAAGGTTAGTCGTCAATTTTCGAATTAAATGGGACAATGGCACCTGAAGATCCTTAATTTACTTTTTTTCAGCACGAAAAATACTCTGGTTTTATATTAAGTATACAGCCATATTCATTCCAAAAATTACATTTCTCCAACTTACAGAAAGCTACCTTAGATTCAAGTGGATTGAATCACACTGACACAGTCCAGAGAGCCTGGATGCACACATGAGCCAATCCCTCTAAGAGCTAAGTTTAGTAGTATCATCATTTCAGTCAAAATTTTTTACATCTTCTAGCTAATACCTTAAGCCATGAACAAAAAAAGTCAACAAAAACTTTGAATTATGCAAAACTAATAGAAACCAAGGATAAGCCCAGTCCTTCACAAAAATTTAAGAAGAGTTGTTGCTCCACAATCATCCGTCTTATGAAGCTGGTAATGCATTTCACCAAAGCTGCCCTCCAGCCCTTTTTTCGATAATCAATCAACTGCTTCATTCTTCTCCGTATAGATATGATGGAAAGAAATAACAGAGAATGTGCCGCTAGATACATTAATTCTCTCCAGCCAGTGAGCAAGCGATCCCTCATTGATAGTAGCTTTTTGGTTCATGTGATCAATTAGAACTTTAGAATCCCCAATAATCCATATCTTATCCATATAGAACTGACTGGCAAACCAAAGTAACCCCCAAAGAGCCAGAACTTCAGCCTTTGTATAGTTCCCACTCCACCATTCCAGTAAATCTTGTAATGATATTCAGGCGAAAACATAAGCCAAGCCCCGCAGCCACAGATAGATTGTTGGGAGGCCCCATCAATGTATCCAACAGGGTAACATACCTTGTGGGGGAAAAAACACTTTGACATATTAGTGGGAGGCTTTTGTTTAATCTTCAGATGATCCCATAAACTGATAATCTAAAAAGCTGTAGTGAAAGGATTACCTGATATGCCATTAAATATTTTTCTGTTTCGAGTAATCCGTACATTCCAGTGAAAAGGAATGGGAATAGATCTTACAGGTTCCCCTCTCTTAGGCCACCATTTTAGACATGCCTCCGTCGATTGATAATCTAGGGTACAAATGTTAACCTTGTCACAAACAATTGCCAAAGTGGTGATGGATCCTAAATTTACTTACCACTTTTCCTTTATAGTTCAAACTCTTTGCAATTTCGGAATTTGATATTGAATGCCAAGCTCATGCATGCAACCTAACACGGATTATGTAGAAAACCTAATAAGGATTATGCAGAAAATTGTAGCAGAGAATTAAGTGATTTGTATGGATAACACTGAATTTCCAATTAACTTTAAGATCACAAACTGTAGATACCTATATATGCATATAAATGAAAACAGATCGACAAACAAATGCAGATTATGGTCAATTATTTGCAAGAATAACTAGAAAGGTTTCAAGCATATGAGACTCTTATTAAACTAATAATTTTATTTTTTACATGTTTGTACATATTACATTTAGTGTCTAAGAAATTAAAACTAGCTATAGTATGTAGATAATTGTTGGTCGTCGTTATTTAAGAATGGGTTATCCGGTTATTGTATGTCTTTCTT